>JACXGK010000355.1:34684-46306 GCA_016801125.1 Novumbra hubbsi
CAGGGAGGGAGGGAGGGCCAGTGCCCATATGACAAAAAGTTTGGACTTCCTTGTGGCCCCCCTAAATGTGAAGTCTGAAGTAATTATTACCTAATTCACTGTAACTGGCCCCCCTAACCGAACAACTGGCCCCCCCGATTGAAATGGTTCAGAACCGCCACTGCCTCCAGGCCGCCCATGGAGCTTATATCACTGTAATGGACCTCAGGGGAGATAAGATGCCTGTGTCACAAGTACACCAGTAGACCCTTCTTTCATTTACACACTCAGGAGCGTCAGACCTGGTTCAAGTCCATGCTGTGTTTAAAAACAAGTGGATTTTAATGAGTTCAGTTTAATCGATTTGTGGAACGTAACCTGACTGCGGAAACATGCAGTCAACTGTCGCCCTTACAGCAAGCTGACAGAATAACACATGTGTAGCTTAATCCAATAGCACATGACGAATCTACGATGGGATAAGCAGGTCAGCCGGAGAACAAGTATGTTTTCCTTAAATGCGTCCTGGCTGTCTGAGGATCAGTTTGACCTGCGAGGGAGAGGCGAGAAGAGAAGCTTTACTAAACACAGCAATTATTGTCCGACCGGTTTAGACATATGTCTGTAGGCCTGTTGACACCGCCCAGACATCTCACTGCTCCGGTACAGAACAGTTCAGCGTTACGGTGACGCGGGGAGGCATAAAACAGACCAATGAAAATGAATGAAAGAAAAACAAACAAGGAGAATGTCTTTGTTGATATATTGTTGAACTGCAGGGTATTTCCCTGACGACGATTGGTAATGGGTTACCTATTTATTTAAGGGCTCGGAGTTAGTGTAGTGTTGGATTCGTCTCATCTTCGAGTTGTAGTCACATTATAACCACTGCGGATTTGTCCGTGATTAATCCAAAAGTAATTGGTCTGATCCTTGATTTTGTTCTGGATCTATGTCAAGAGAAGAGAACAGAACCAGGACGAAGAGCTCCGCCCGGTTTACAAACACGTCTACGGGCCAAACCTCCACTCCGAACATCAAAAGACGCTTACACCCTCGTAATCACATACTGCTCCTGAGCTCTGAATAAATGGTGTGGTATTTTATTCCAGGGTAATGCTGGACCTGCTGCATTCTGGCTGCTGGGTTTCCTGCTCACACACCCGGAGGCCATGCGAGCGGTGAGGGAGGAGCTCAGAGGTTTGACTCAACGGGAGGATGGCTCGCTACAGCACCACCTACTGGACACAGTGGAGAAGCACAGCACACCTGTGTTTGGTAAGAGCCCAAGCAGCCCCAGGCGTCCACTTCTCTTGCCAAGTCAGTGCCTCCTTTACCCCAAGGCTGAGGACTCTCTGCCGAACTGTCTGACCGGAAATATGCAGCGACATTTTGTACTTATGAGCATTTATATGTGTGAAATAATTACCAGAATGAAATGAGAAATACTGGGAACTGGCGATGTGGTGATAGATGCATACTTATTGTTTATAATTGTGCTGTGTTGAATAAGTGTAATGTTTGCTTTACTTATGGTGGTATAACTTATTTCTAATTGATCCACAGACCATAAGCACATACCTCTAGTTTTAGAATTATGGGCAAATGGCAAAAAAAAAACTAGCTCATACAAGGGAAATAAGTATTCTAAAGTTTCTTAATGCCATATATTAATTTATATTTCCTGATGCTGCAATTCCTATTTCCTGATATCGTACCCATCTAACAGTGTTTGTATGTACCCCCCTAATCACAGACAGTGTTCTGAACGAAACTCTGCGTTTGACTGCTGCTGCGTTAATCACCAGAGAGGTGGTCCAGGACAAGGTTCTTCATCTGGCCTCTGGACAGCAGTACCGCCTCAGAAAGGGGGACAGAGTCTGTCTGTTCCCGTTTGTCAGCCCGCAGATGGACCACGAAATCTATGAGGAACCAGAGGTAACACTACAGTATAGTTACCGGACAAACACACAGTTGGTTTTGGACTATTCTTTGAATAACCTAAGTACACACCAGTGTACTGATTTTGTCAGATTTTTCTATTCAATTTAATCCAGTACTTCATAGAAATGCTTTTACATGTTCGCGTCCAACATCTCTACACAATGAACCGATCGGTGTCGCTGCACCAAAGTCAAAACAGAAGCGCAATAGAAAAATCAGGCTTCATCTGCCAGACAATGTCTTTGCATGCCACGGCTTTTCCCTTTAGTCTCCGTCTCACTGCAGTTTACTGACAAAGTGGAACAGAGAGTATTTTCTTTTGACCCTTTTTTTGAACACGGTTTTTCTCCCCAAATTCTGACTGCAGTAGCCAGCCGTGCGTGTCCACACTGTGTGTGTGTGTTGTGTGTGTGTTGGCTGAGCACGATGTAGATAAGGTTTACAGTGTTGCTACCGGTTGATGGTCGACTGCTGAGGTGAACAGGCTGAGACGGGAAATCTAACCCCTTTTTTTTCATTTACAGCAGTTTCATTATGACCGCTTTCTGAACGCTGACGGGACTGAGAAGAAGGCTTTCAATAAGGGAGGGGTGAGACTGAAGTACTACAACATGCCATGGGGGGCCGGCAGGAAAGCGTGTGTGGGAAAACACTTTGCTGTCAGTGGCATCAAACAGTGAGTAGAACATTAAGTTCTGTTGTCTCCTGGAACATAACCTGCTCCCAGATCTCTTTGTGCTCTTAACAACTCCTGTTGCTATTGTCACATGGCCATGAGTCTGTGTGTTGACAACACAGTTCAATGAGATCCGGAGCCAGGCTACCTCACACTGAAGTATATTTAAACCGCACCTATCTGTTCATACTAATAAATAAAGCTTATAGGATGGCTGTTTCTGTAACATACAGTAACATCATGATTACTACCATAGCTATTTCAGGGTTTCCCAAATTTTTGTTCTTGACCTCACACACCCGATTCTCATGAAAGACTTGGCAATATGTTGTTTATGTCAATCGTGTGTGTTAGTTTAGCATTAGCATTTTAGCAAAGTGATAGGGCAACATTTAAATCCAGTGTGTGAGTGCTAGGGGGATAACTAAAATGTGCACCCCTTAGGGGACCAGGATTGGGAAACACTGGGCTATGTACAGTAGCTGTATGTGCAATAGCAATATATATATATATATATATATATATTCATATATATATTATATAAAGTAACTAACTACATCATAGAATTAATCTTATCATGATCTCATTGGTTAAAAAACCAAGGACAGTTTTAGGGATATTAAGTGATTCTTCTTTCATCTTGAATCACTACCTGGTATGAGGTAATGGGGGTTTTACTTTGGCATGGCTCAAAGAACCAAGTATTGTGCCCTGGGAAGGAACATTTGAAATGGCCAACGTTTGCCAAAATGTTGCACAGTACTAATCTAATTCACTGCAGCACCTTTGTGGGCATCGGAACCTCTGCAATACCTTTATTAATCATCCTGTCGGCTCAGTCTGTGTGATGTATGGTATCTCAATAGAGCTCAAAATGTGTCATCCATTATTGAATTGGTTATTAACCACTGGGTTTGCCACAGGTAATGTTGGGTGGATGTATGACAGTAGCAGAGGGGTCCTTGAGGACAGTTCCATAATGGTGGCTTGTCAGCTTTTCTGTGCCAGAAGTTACAAAGGTTAAATGCCACTCATCCACAGTGAGGGTAAAAGGACAGAGGTTAATGTGGGAGGGAGTTTAACATCTGTTGATATAAAGTACGGGCAGCAACTTACCGTATATATGTCATATGCAAATATTGTACCACATTGCCAGACGGCATTCAGATTACATTCCATCTACAATTGTGTGCTAAAAGATACATTCTCTGTTTGCCGCCAGGTTCGTGTTCATGGTCCTCGTCCGGCTGGAACTGGAGCTGTGCGACCCCACTGCCACGCTACCGCTGGTCAACCCCAGTCGCTATGGTTTCGGCATGCTCCAACCTGGCCAAGACCTGCGAGTCCGCTATAGACTCAAGACGGTACGCTAGGACATGACCCCTAACCTCTGACCCCACAAATCATCCCAACTGCTGCATAGGAACTAGGACGTTCTGGTTATACTGTATTGCACGGTTTGACTTGATAATTATCACAATACTACTAATTGTTTCATGCTTTTATTTATAATGTTGTAAATATTGTTTTTACATTAGGATTTCCTTCGTATAACTCGAAATAAAAAATATCTGAATAACTGGCTTGCATTGATTTGTGGGAAAACACCATAACAATATAATAATATAAAATATGGCAAATTGCAGACATAGGAACAAATGGGGAGGGGCCGTGGTTTGGACATAGAATGTTGTCAAATCTTGCAAAAAACAGCAGCAGGCGTATTTTACTGGATGAATGGGAAGGTATTGATAGTCCCTCTCTCGGTAATCTCTTAGTTTGGATTTATAAGCGATTATTTTCTAAATTATGGTGGTCCATGTAATAAAGAACGTTTCAATTACTATTAGTTTGTTTTTGGTAGTCATGTGTGGAAAACATGGTGTCGAATGAAGAGGATTTCAGCTCCTTCGTTCTGTAATGAAAGCGTTAAACACAATGTGAAGCTGGGCGGTGAATCTTCCTGTATATTCTGCGCCGAGTACCTACCAGACGCGCCGCCCTTCTCGCATTCAGTAGACGGGGGAAGACCTCGCTACGAAAAACGTGTGAATTTAGAACATACTTGTTGATCTTCTCCATTACAATAGGAGGGCGACATGCTAGGCGGACTAAATCAGTGTATGGGATGCTTATCTAACCATGTTCAGGGCGGAGGAGATCAAGGGGGCCACCGAGGCAACAGCGTTTGAAACGGAATAGGTCAGAAACCGTCCCAGGAGTAAGCTAATAATAAACCAATTTCCGTCTTTCATCTTATATTTAATGTTTTCATCACTGCTTCTCGCAATACCGTTGGGTGAGCCATCCAGAAGTTAAGGTACGTGGAAACGTTGTTCCATAGGCCTGTATTTTAATAAGAGGTTCAATGTGTTGTTGTTCTTTATAAAACATACATTTCGAAAAGGTTATATTGTAATTGCAATCAATGTAGCATTTTCAATACGGCATTATGGGTCTGACCTATACGATTAGCGTTGTTGGCTGACAGGCTAAATGGGCAAAAACCACAAAATATGGAATTTGCCAATAGAAAAATGCTAAACAATATTGACGTATTCTAGTTCAGAGCATCGGAAATCACAGGGATATGGCATTGCATTAGCATTCAGATTCCAGTTTTTTGAACATGCACTAAATCACTATCACTACCAAATCAATCACAATTCGGCAGTGAAATTGTGTTCGGATTCAAATAATGGTTGATTAATGTATAAGAGAACACCGTAGCAAGTGGTCCTATTTGGTGCACTACAGTATGTGATGCATCGGATGGTGACTTAAGAATATAGTAGGGAACAAATAAGTTTTGTAACTTCGATGACACGACAGTATTGACTATGTAGGACTAAAATGTCTGGAATGGAAACACATTTTTATCATTAAATCAGAAAAGATCCCATCCATACGGGAACGCCTACGTGTTCATTTATTCTGCGCAGTTGTTCTACATTGGTGGTTGGATTTTAAAAGCTTATTTAAATGCAAATGCACGAAAGATTGCAAATGCAACTGGTTCACCCGTGAGTGAAGGACAAATCACGGTGCCACATTCATTTTCAAATGACATTGTGTATCGTTTATCTCTTATTCTATGGATCTGTGATTATTATTATTCTCGTTATAAACGATGAGCTCGTGATTTATAGCAGTTTACCAATGGATCACATAGGGGTTACAAACATAAGTTATGTTATGTTAAGATTTGAGATGGGACATAAGCCGACCGTAAATATATATATATATTTACGCCTATAGGCCTATTCAGTTTTTCTGACAGTCGTTTGCAGCCTGTCACTTTTTAAAGTAAAATCTAGTTCGCGTGAAAGCAGAGCTCTGGTGTCATGTATGTTGTTAGGCAACGTGTCTAGTGGCTGCAGTTCAGTTCACACAGCCGCGTGAACAGCGCGTGCTGTCATTTCAGAACCAGTGCAGAGTGGACAGCGTTTACTGCCGCGTTCACACCCACTATAGAACGCGCGCGTCGACTGAACAGCGGCCTGACAGCACCGTGACTGGTCAGACAAATGAGTAAATGTAGACGCTTTATTAAACATTTGCCTTTTCTCAATCTCCTCTCATTATTATCTCCATCTCCTCCAGATTCAAGGATGAGAGAAAGCAAGCGCAAATGTAGACCTTAACTTTCCCAGTGCGGATCTTGACCGTTGGACCCTTTGGAACTCGGTGAAAGTGTCGTAAGTTCAAAATGGAAAAATCTCCAACAGGATTGAATAAGAATGGCTCGCGGTCGACCGCATCGCTACCCCCGGAACCAGTAGAAATTATCCGCAGCAAATCATGTTACCGCAGGGTACGGCTCAATGTTGGGGGTCTTCCACACGAGGTCCTATGGAGAACGTTGAACAGGTTACCACGCACCCGGTTAGGTAAACTAAGAGACTGCAACACCCACGACTCACTCATGGAGGTTTGTGACGACTACAACTTGGATGAGAATGAGTACTTTTTTGACAGGCACCCTGGAGCGTTCACGTCCATTCTGAACTTCTACAGGACCGGTAAACTCCACATGATGGAGGAGATGTGCGCCTTATCTTTCAGTCAAGAGCTGGACTATTGGGGCATAGATGAGATCTACTTGGAGTCTTGCTGCCAGGCCAGATATCATCAAAAGAAAGAACAGATGAACGAGGAGCTCAAAAGAGAGCAAGACACCATGAAAGACAGAGAAGGGGAGGAATTCGACAACACATGTTGTGCAGAAAAACGAAAGAAACTCTGGGATCTTCTTGAAAAACCCAGCTCGTCAGTTGCAGCCAAGGTAACATTTCATTCCATAATGTGCAGACAATTCAAAGTATCTTATTATTATATAATAGTTGTAGATTAGCAGTGGGAGGGTGAAAGGGAGTGTGTGAGAGAGAATGAGAAAGCAAGAGATGAGAAAACGGATCAAAAGGAACCACTATAGACTAATAGATCAATCCATCAGTGAGACTTCAGCACATCAATCAGGAAACTGCAATACCTTCTGTATGGTCAGTATGGCTTCAGTTAAGTGTTAACACATCTTAAGCAGATTGTGAACATCCTTATCGGTCATGCTTAAATACTATCACAACTCATTAAGTCTTATTATCTCAACATTATACCAACCACCGGTCCCAGTAGTGATGTGATCAGGGGTAAACAGGAAGAGATGAGCTGTGCATGTATTGCTCATTACTGCTTCCTCTAAGATGTCAGGGCGGGTTAGCTAGCTTTTATCAATACTGCAGACCTTGACGCTACTTAGAGAACAGTGCTGGGGAGGGTGAAACTGAGAAGAGGGAAAGATGGATACAGTAGATATCAGCATTGAATACAACTCGACGCTGAATATTACATTAGGTTCCTTCTTAAGTGTTTCCTTTACACGCACAACACTTATCAGCTGCAAAGATACAGTGGATGCCTGTTAGCGAGCTGTTTCTCACAATTCAGTAATTAAAGGTATAATATAGCCAAGTGAAAATAGGAACAATTTAAAATGCATATTCGTGGTGACGTTTAATGTCATGGTGACATTTTATGATAAAATGAAAACCTGGATTGATGTGGCTTGTCTAAATTTATATATATGTTTCAATAATTTAAATGAAATACATATATTTCATTTTAAATGTAATGTTTCCAGAGGAGATTACTGTAATAACATGATTTTTAATATATTCTGTGTGTAGAGGTATGGAGATGCTGATGTACATTATTCGTGAAATTCAGTACCCCTATACAATGAATACCACTGAAGTGGTTGAGGTAGGACAGTATCATTTTTGTCATGTAGGGGTATTAGAATAGTTGAGGTAGGTTCCATACCCTGATCAGTGGAGTTGAATTAAGGGCTAGTTGAGGTAGGGTTCAACCTTGATCAATGTGTATGCTTAATGGAGTAATTGAGGTAGTGTGGGTCGCATATTCAAAGTATTTTGCTGTACAGAACCTTCCCTAGTACCACTGTCAAGATGGTTTAAATCAAAGCTATCTGTCTGAGGATGTCAGAAATCAAAATCATATTATAATCTTCAAACATAGACAGGATTTTAAAGTCCATCTTCCTGGACCTTGGAATTTGTGTTATTATGGTTTGACAAAGCACATTGCATAGCAGCTAAAGATCTACAAGCTGACCCGAAGAACAGCTTTCCTTCTCATCATCCTTCAATCACTTGATCTATGCCGAAAAAACTATTTTAACAAGCCTAAATCCTTCTGGGAAAATGTGGTTCAATAAAACAAAATCATAGCTATTTGGCAAAGGAGATCACTATGAGAGCTATACTTGCTGACAACCGATAGAAGATTTCAAAGAAAATAACACAATACTTACCACAAAATGTGGAGTAGGTCTATTCAATGCCTCAGGTCCTCTCAGGTGGAAATAATTATGTCTGTGCCCTTGTCAGTTTTTTTATGATTTTGAATACAATAACAAATCTAAAGTTTTAAGTAAAACATGGGCCTGGGGGGTTCTGTCAGGTGTGTTTGCTGTGGCGGGGGGTTCAGTCCCAACTTCTTTTGTTTCTACAAAACCTCTCTACTGTAACTAAAAGGCCTTTAATTTCAGCAACTTGTTGCCATGCTTGGGAGATGTGATTTAAAGTGAGATTTTACAGCATGGGGTAGCCAGGAACAAAAAAACTTTATATTTTGTACTTTTGAATTTGTCTATTTATTTCAGTCAGAACGTTGGGTATGTGAGTCTGTACACTTTTGTCCTTTTTTATGATTTGTATCTAACCACTATTTTGATAATTTGATTCATCTGTCAATTACAACCCAGATTCATTTATTAATCTGCTTTAAAAACATACAGTTCATTCCTGCACTGAACGCAGGTTTTTTATTTAAAAAATGAAATACACCCAGAATGCGGAGGGCTAATGTAAGTGCTGTAAGTACTTTGCAAGCAGACTGTGTAGTAGATGAGATCACTGAGCAGAGTGTATCAGCAGAATCACTGTTTATCAGGTTACCTTTTGTCTACTGAGGTTATTTTGTCTACTGTAAGATCGTGAGTCAAGCAGTCACTTTAAGTGGATTGATCGTATATCTTAGACATTCTGACATCAGCAATGGGCTTCAAACAGGACTAGAAAAACACACAACCCTAAATGAATACACTGTCATATTGCCTCTTTTTTTCTTTAACTACAAAATATTGAATTAATGACTGGCTGTGCTTTTAGTAAGATGCTGCTGTTAAACGTATTTCATTCTTCTCTGAGGCGTCTCTACTAGTCAGGTTTGGGATGATGTTAGTCTGCAAGGAAAAAGCTGCCTCCACACAATATGTGGGAGTGTTTATCAATTCCTAATTAGTTTAAAAGACTTATGTCCAACCACGAACCCCAGCAACTAAAAGCATTAACACAGCGGATGCATTTCCCAACCAACCATATTTCTGAAGGCAAACTGTGGTCATGTATTATCAACAGAGCCTCGAGACCTTCTGCAGCTCTTCAGCTGGGTAATGTTGTAATAATCTCACACAAACACAAACACATGTACACACACGCAATAAACCATCAACAGATGGTCATACATCCGAACAAATAGCACAGGAAAGCAGTTACCTGGCAACAAGGATATTATTTTATTATGTTTATAAAAAGCGGCGGTTACAGGGCACGAGTGTGGGTCTTGGTGTGTGCATGCATGCCTGCCTGCGTGCCAGTCTGTTCGTGTATATGTGTGTGCGTGCGTATTTGGAATGCTTGTGAAAGAGAGAGTCAGACAGCCTCCTGACTGTTGCATTACTTAGTTAGGCCCTGCCAGTGGCAGATGGCCAGGCACTAAGATGTGTGATTCCATTTTTAATTGAGCTTTAAGCATTAATGCAGAAGACGTGCAGTGACCTTCAGTACTCTATGGCTCCAGCGTCAGTACGACGCTACAGAGGAGAACCATGAAGCTCTGAAGGCTTGACGTTGGCATGTCGGCTCTTCATACCCGCGGTTGTTTTACCTATTCCCTCTTGTACTGTCCGTTACTGCTGCTGCCGTTCCTCTCCAACCCCTATCCCGGCTCTCTCTTTGTCTCATTCTATATCTCTCTCTATCTCTCTCTTTCTCTGTCTGTCCTTTGGCTCCTCCGCTTCACATTTAACTAAATGTCAGGGAAATGTCACATTCATTATTTGCCAAGAGACACCAGACACCAATTTGAAGCTTTCGTGAATTTCTTTACCCACTCCCTCTTTCTCTTGATCCCTTCCTCCCCTCTCTTTGGCGCTCCCCCTTTCTGTCTCTCTGTGTAAGAGAGAGTCTCCGACTCCCTTCCCTGTCACCCCATCCCTTCTGGCCACAGGCCTGTTTACCTCGGTAAACATCGCATTAGGTCCTATGGCCATACAACACAATGAGGTTGTGTCCGACCGCAGATGCAATAGTGTACATCAGTGTCGGCGTCCAGCCCAGGCAGGCTTTTTTTCCTCCACTGTTCACTGTTATACCACCTCAGAAAGCTCACCGTTGTGGATAACACAGATATGTTCATGGGATAGAGTAATACATTCAGTGAGAGTTGACAATACTGGCCAGCAGGCTACACCCGGTATCCTACTGCTGGGTGGGTTCTGATCCTTAGCCGGGTCCGTCCTGCTTGTTCCCGTAATGGGAGGGCAGATGATAGAGTTCTAGAAGGGGCACTCTTCCCTCTCACCCTGAATAGAGTGCTAGACTTCGGATGGGACGTTTAATGGGTGTCCTGACACAGTACGAAATACAGCCTCTTTCATTAAGCACATACCCGACGGAAGTCAAGGGAGAGAGTTCAACTTTTACTGAAAGTATCACAGTAAGTGTTGCCTCTTGTCTGTTCAAATAATTCTCACTGAAAAGATGGTTGCTGGCTGAAATGTACATTGAAGGCAATTTGTCTACCTAGCACAGATCATATTTCCACAGGAACCCTTATGCCAGAAGGTCCGTGTAAAGGTTTCACAGTTCTGATGTTGGCAGAGCGTGACCTAAAGAGAGAGAATCTAAACACAGATGTTTCTGTTCTCATTTTTGAGGCACATGTGACTTCCAATGCCACATACAGTCATATAATTCCACAACACACACTTAAGATCCCATGGCACTTATCGTAAGTGTAGTGGTGTAACTCCTGATACCCTGGCAAAATTTGACCCTCATGTCATCATGGCCACTTTATCTCGCCATGCTTTCAGTTGACTCATTCACCCCCTCTTATCCTTTCTGTATAAAAAGCACTAAATGTATGTAATCAATAATGCATGTTAATTGCTCTGGATATGAAACTCAGCTAAATGACGTAAATGTTATGCTTTTGGTATTTTTGCGGTAAACCTTAGAGTGTATTTGTCACGGTGTTGTTGTGCGGCGGAACCATAAGCGGACATTGTATAAACAAAAGGTGATTTAATCCAATGAAACAAAACCAATACAAACTAACACGAACTGTAAACGGAAAATGAAAGGTATGCAACCAACATAGAACGAAGTACAAATTACGTGTAGAGTATTCACATGAATCTTGAATTAAATGAAAGC
>JACXGK010000355.1:46406-108943 GCA_016801125.1 Novumbra hubbsi
AAACAATAAACCACACCGGGTGTGGTGAAAACCTGACCTAAGTAGGCTCCCCAATCAGAGTCAACTGAATGCAGCTGCTCTGACTGGGGAGCCCACAATGGCATGGAGATGGCTAGAGGCCTCTCCATGTGCCATGCCCTGAATGGGAGCCCCAAAGCATAGAGATGGCTAGGGGCCCGCATCCAGGACATGACAGTATTGAGAGTGCTCACATGATATTCTTATTGTATTGCCTTATTGTATAGTGTTCACATGATCTTCTTATTGTATTGTCTTATTGTATAGTGTTTACACAATCTTCTTATTGTATAGTGTTCACACAATCTTCGTATTGTATTGTTTTTTTGTATAGTGTTAACACGCTCATCTTATTGTATTGACTTATTTAATAGTGTTCACACGCTCATCTTATTGTATTGTCTTATTGTATAGTGTTCACACGCTCATCTTATTGTATTGTCTTATTGTATAGTGTTCTCGCTGTATTCATGGATTGCACCTCTGTCACATGGTCACGTCGTTTCCATGGCAACTAAAATGCTATAAAAATACTTGATACTAAAGATGGCAATGTTGTCATTAGCAAGCACATTTCGTCAAGAATATGTAAATTAAACTTCGCCTTAAATAATCACACAAAAGTATCAAATACAATGACACTAATGAATACCCATTGCTCAAGATGAGAGGGTTTGAAAACATTATTATAAGGAGCTATTATTGAATCAATAACCATGTTTCCAGAATTCCCGTAATGAATGTTGCACTTGATATTATACTGCAGACTGTATATCTATGAAGAATGTTGAAGTGTGCAGAAAATACAGACACCATAAATGTTCATTTTGAGGAAGGCATTGAAATTCACCAAAATATACTGTTCATTACTGCTGCTAATCATTCAGGAAACTTGAAATTAACTTTGATGTTTTAGAAACTAATATTCTATTTTGGAATTGATATTAAAGTTTAAAAATTGAATTTAGTATCTAAATGAGTTTAGCTCCGGGCAAGTGTTCCGAGCAAACATAAAACAACGCCTAGGCAAGAAGAATAAAAGTGTCACATTGGTTTAAATTTGTCTCTATCCAACCAAACACTGGGGAATTAGAAATTACAGCACAGTCAACTAGCACTGAGTCAGACATCAAAGCAACAAATTCCAATTATGCCTTTCTAATGTCATACCTTAGAGGACAAATTAAAGCTGTTTGTCTTTATTCCCACTCATAAATTAGACGGACACAAACAGACATCTGGCTTGACGCCAAGCCGTGAGTCAGCAGTGTGTGTTTGTTTTGCGTTTTGTCTGTGTGAGGCGAGTCAGCTGTGTGTGTCATTGCTTAGATTACGGTCTGTTTTTTTGCTGGGTGTTGTGTGTGTGTGGTTACATGGATCTGTATGTGTGTGTCCGTGAATGTCTCTAACAGCTGTGAAATTAGATACAGTTCATTGGGCCATGCTGTTGATTCATAATCAACCTAGCAGGAGCAGGTGATGAGTAGCTAGCATTTAAACAGCATGAATTGTGATGAGTAAGCGTTGTGACAGGTAAGCTATGGAGTTGTCAATTACATACAGAGAAAAGAGAAGCTGAATGCGTAAACAGGAAGCTTGGACTGTTGGTTTCCTTTAGTAGACTTTGTTGTGGCATGTCAATGGGTAGACGTCTCTCACACACACACAAAACATACATACAAACACACACACCACTTATGCTGTTGAGAAAAATACCCTTTTTGAGAGAAAACCTGAGAAAAATACTATTCTTGTGTCAGACACTACCTTCTTAGACGACATTGCTGACTGCCTTATAGAGTTATTCCATAGCCGCTGGTCGGTGGCTAGAGAGGAAAAGAGGAAGTGGCTCATCACAGTGCTCCCAGCCTGATTTCCTGTCGGTCTGCCCTCCAGGACATTAGTGCCGTCCACAGATATACACTCCCATCATATGTGCAGTGACAGGATTGACCGCTCAACAATCGCTGCTACTTCAGTTGCAGCGGGGCAGTTGTGGCAGTCTCACGGCAAATGTCTGTCATTTGTCCATGAACAGCTGAGCCCTCTTTGAATCAGGCCTGGAGAGTCAGGCTGTTTGTTCCCTCTGGCAGCCTGGTTCAGCCGTGGTCAGACCGTGTGCACTGTGGGGTGGACAGAGCTAGGAAGCAGCCAGTAGAGCAAGCACCCCGAATCATACTGACCATTGATCATACTGACCAATGAGTAGTACCTCACTCAAAACGCCTTATCTTGAAGAACAATCCTGTAACTATGACTGGTCAGAGGTACCTCGTCTCAAATACCTTATCTTAAAGAATCATCCTAAAACTAAAGATCATAGTAACTGATCAGAGGTACCTCACTTTAAAGACCATGTCGTAAAGAATCATCCTAAAGATTGTAGTGACTGATCAGAGGTTTCTCGCTTCAAAGATCTTATCTTGAAGCTTCATCCTAAACCTGAGAGTCAGTGTAACTGATCATAGGTACTTCGCTCCGAATACCTTATCGTAAAGATTCATCCTAAACCTGACAGTCGTAGTAGCTGATCAGAGGTACCTCACTCCAAAGACCTTGGCTTAAAGATTCATCCAAAACCTGACAGTCATTGTAACTGATCAGAGGGACCTCGCTCCATAGACCTTATCTTAAAGATGAATCATAAACCTGACAGTCATAGTGACTGATCAGTCACTTTGACTTAAAGGCCATAACACCCTTTCCTAACAGCATCACATACAGCATCACCTTTGTTTTACATTAGGCTATTTCTGACAGATTACATCATAGATTCCTGCTGGCTATTGATTGCTCTGTCATAGCCACTATAGTGTTCTAATGATATAGATGTATAGAAAAATAATAGTTTTTCAATTGATTGCTAGGCTGACCTGTGACCTGGAAGTATTTAATTTTTGAACTAAAGGATTAGCAGATGCATGTGCATATAAATGAATGTATGCACTTACACACTCACACACACACATACTTAAATAACACAAGCAGATAGACACACACACACAAAACAGACACACACATGCATGCAAAAACTCACCTACAGCCATACGCATTGATGCACTCATGCAAGCACACACCCAGAGAGTGCTGAAATAGAATGTGGGAGCTAATGGATCTGTATGACAGAGATAAAACGCTAGGTTAGAAACAACTCCCGCATACCGTACGCACACTTGGCCTGAAATCGACCCAACACCACAGAAAGATTTCATTGCTCAAAGTTTTTTTTTAATAAATATTTATCATTTTGCTTTTTTAATTCATTCACGGGCAAATTACCCGACATGTTTTTAGAAGCACGCGTGTGTGCTCCCCCCATGGAAATATTATGCCAGTCCAACGAATTTGTTCTGGCACGGGTCCCAGCCAGCTTGCCACACGCACCCAGTCTCCCACATATACGCTGACATCCTCCACAAGTATCGCCAGCTGTGAACCATGGGGGAGGTGGTAGGACGGTTCCTGCTTAATTCAATGGGATTCTGGTTCAGTCGTGTCATGTTGGGATTTCTCAGAAAGTGAGGGGAATACCGGAGAGGTTGTCAGTGGATTCATTCATTATTCAGACCGCGGTACGTGATTATTTCTCCGGACATGGATGGGGTGACACAACGGGCGTCTGCTGTTTTTAGAGAGTGGGGTAACAAGGAATGGGTAATGGTGGAGTTGAGGACAGAGGACCAGTTGTCTTGGCCACCGTGGAGCCACATCCTGTTGATCACGCGGACTGGGTTTGTCAGGTTCAGTTGTGAGCAATGAGCAACCCGTCATTAACATTGTTTCAACCTTGATATAAAAAGGAGATAGAAATCCTGAACCATCTATTTCATTTTGATTGAACATGTTTTATTGCATAAGAAAGCATAAAGTAAGTTGTTTCTAATCACAACATCTATTTGTTCTCACTGGAGAAACTACAGCTAGCAAATTGTCTTGTCCCACTGTTGATCTGTAGTTATATTTACATTTTTTGTGACGTTGCAAGATAGTATATTTTCTTTTTTTAATTTAGAGATCAATGAAAAAAATAACCATCAGCTTTGTAATAAATCCCCAGAATATTTATATGTTATAGTCATATGCATTTGCACATAATTTAGGACAGTAAAATCACATGAACTTGAGACCTGATTACTTAAATTCCAGCAAGTTCAAAGTTTAAGGGACCATATGTAGGTGTTTCACGTTGCTATTTCAGCAATAACCACACGCCATAAGCACAAGGACCCTGGAAAAACCAAGCAGGTCATGGATCAATAGCAGACTCAAGGGAGATCAAGGCTCTACTTTGTTCCCTGGGAACCTCACTTCATCATCACCATGCCCAACCCTACAGTGTTGTGTTCCCCCTCATTTAAATTAATTTAATTGTCTTTCTCCTTCAGTTCACGTCACTTAGTATGTACGCAATAATGTGTGTACATCTGATGTGGCCTGATGAACAACCGTGCCTGTCTTAAGTTGGCCCGGTGTCAAAGGAGATTGGAGGAGGTATCGTCTTTTTAATTGACACAATACATATTCACCCCCTATGAAATATGAATGTATTAATAAAAAAATGTAAGATGTGGGTGCGGTTACACGGTTCAGTCATATCATTTCATTACAAAAATGGGGTTAGCGTTTGGCTTGTTCCTCCATTCTGGTTCCTCCGTTCATTTTTGTATTTTAATTGCACGTGGGTTCACAAGAATAAACAATGCAACATTTTATGTTCCCTAACAACACTTTGTATTTCCCCAACTGAGATTTTCCGACCATTAATCACAGTGAGGCTTCTCACGGTAAATATTCCCTTGCCATTAACACGGAGAGCAAGTCACAGAGTCACTATCCGGTTAGAACGTGGGACTCTAAATCACACGACGACAATGCACATGTTTCAGTGTGGTCCTCCTGCTCCACGCCGCCTGGTCTCTTGCCACGTCGCTGTGGACAAATGATCGGCAAACTGGCATGCATACAGGCAGGATATTGTTATAGATTAATACGCCCACACATACAAAGAATCTGTGATATCAATTTAAATATAAATACCTGCAGGACGCTGTCTTGACTCATACAGCATGCTGTGCAGGCTGAATAGAAGTGGTTCGGGTTTATTGTCATCGCTCGTTCTTTCCAGTGAATTCTATTCATTTGCAAATACCCTGGTCTGAATTAGCATGCCTGCTAAGTGTCTGAGGGTTAGATTAGGGGGAAAGAATCCCTCCATTACCTGACATCAGTGAGAGCTTTATCCAAATTAGTGTTCATCGAAGAACAAAGTCCCGCTCGCTGAATCAAAGACTGGGAAGAATGCCTGTTTTATTATTGATGTCCTCTTCCAAACCTTGAACATGGACCTATCTATTTCCTGAAAGCCAACGATACAGGAAGTGTGCTAATGCACGTGTTCGGTCATGTTTAACTGTTTTTGGTTGAACTGTCTAGTACATTGCATGAGTTGGCATGGCTAAATATCCTGTGAACAGACCGCTTCTTGGTTACTTTAAGCCTTGTAGAACATGTAGAAAATACCTCCTTTATTATCTATTATTTGATATTAAAAAGCCCCAGTCCTATAGCAATTAGACTTGTCATCTGTTGAACCACACATTCACTCAATACTCCAATTAAATTCAAACTTCATTGTGAAGTATGGAAATGTATTCTGTTCCTCGACTCCAATTTGGAATAATAGCAACAATCTAGCAGCCAAGAATCTCTTGAGAAGTGTGCCAAGTGAAAGTATAAATTATCAGGTTTATCCAATCCCATCTGCACATTATGTCCTTTCGACTCCTGTGTGTGTATGTGTGTGTTGGCATACATTTATTAGCTGGAAGAGTGGCCCTGAATGGCCCCTTAGTTTTTGCTCTGTAGAAATGGCCATGTCGACGTTACGGTGATGAGTGGCCTCAGACACGGCACAGTGGTCAACACATTCAGCAGACACGCTCAGTACAGAGCAGTAGAACAGACTGCTATGACTCATGCAGCTACCAGGATGACCCGGGATGTTTTCCCGATGACAACATATTTCCTTGTCGGCGGTGCCGAAGTGGAGCGGGTAGAAAGCTTCAACTCCCTTGGTGTACACACACACACACAGCGCACACATACACACAGCAAGAACACACCACACACAGTTGTAAAGAGGGCAGGTCTGAGCCACTTCGTTCTCAGGACGCTGAAAAGAGTTGGCATTGGTCCCTGAAATCCTCATGGCGTTGCACAGCGGCACCATTGACAGCATCTTCACCGGCTCCAGACGAGCATTTTCCCCTCGAGGCACTGTGGGAATCCGTTGCTGGCATTAGTCCGCCAGTTATATCGGCGACATTGCGCAGTAGAATGGGTTTTTAATCATCTTATACAGTGCTTTATTAAAGCATCAATCAGCAGATTCCATCACCCCCAAGCCAGGAGCAAACAGATGGACAGTGCATGGAGAAATGTAACCACTCTCAAATGATTTCAGAGCGATAGATTGGAGGACTGAAATACAGTTGTAACCAGGTGTATCTTATATGGACTTGAGGTCGCCTTACGAACAGCTTCTATATATAGGTATATCCACTAACTGTCACGTGCTCTGGATAATGTTAAGGTTACTTTACAAACCTTGAAACAAGCTCATATTTTGCCTTGGTATCATCCTTGGCTGTTGAACAAAACATTTGTGAACTTAAGTGACTAGGTTATTTTTTAACACTTACTGTTCGAAAAGGGATGAAACAACTGCACGTTGGCCCTGACAACCAACTCAGATAGTTTTGTTGAAATACATTGTTTTGAGTTCTGGTTTAGGATGTGGAGTACAGACTCGTGCTGAGAGGCTCTCGCGCATTAACCAATTAATGCTCAGTCCAAACTAAATGCTTGGTTTGGAGTTTGACTACTTTGGTCTCTTACTTTCTTCATCTCAATATCATCAAGTTTGAGACACAAGTGCACTGCGACCAGCGTTTCGCCCACGATGGCTGACTCTGACTGTCACGGCGCAGAGAGAGCAGTTACACTCTCAGATGTCCAGTGTTCTCCGCTCGACTCAGGAGTGACGTCTCTCAACCGCTGTTCAGCTGAGGTCTGCTATCCAGACATTGGCACCTGCTATTGAGGCGGATCTGGCCTCTTTTTCTTCTGCTCTGGATGACACCCGAGCCGCTGCTGAGGACCAGTTCAGCCGTTTGGACGCCTTCGAACACGACATTATTTGCTAAAGTCGCAGCATGGTGTCACTTGAAAATTCGGTTGCCCGACTGACATCTGAGGACCAACAACTGGTGGACAAGACTGACGACACGGTGGCCCGCTTGAACCTCTGCAACCTTGACGTCATGGGAATTCCAGAGAAGTTGGAGGGCGGCGCCCCGATGAGTGTTTGGTTCCTCTCTTGTTCCGGCATTTCCAAAACTGGACCGGGTTTTTTTGTTGTTACTTTACTATTCACCCAATCGTTTCTTTGTGATAAGTCAGCGGGCTGTGCTTCAGTTTTAAATGGCCATAAAATTCCTTTCTCAGCTACTTATGTAATCTCTGATGGGAGGTATTTATTCATAACGGGCACCATCATGCACACACCGGTAGTTTTGGTCAACAAATACGCTCCCAAGTGTTATGATGCTGAATTTGCCAGTGGGTTGTTGGGGAATTTACGGCTGAGAATGGGTGTCTGGATCTGAACATGGTCCCCCGGCCCTTGACATCGTCTTGTCAGAGCAACCTGGTTCTCCTCCCTGTTGGAGGTGGAACTCTGTTCTTCTATCTGATGCAGCCTCCTGTGACCCCATTTCCACTTCCATTGATCATTTTCTTTTTTCACATCTACGTTACACTCTCTCTTGTGGGAATCTCTTAAGGTCTACCTATGAGGCATAATTATTTCCTACTCCTCTCATGTGAACAAAACTCTAAAGGCCCCAAACTTTTTGAGGCCATGGTTAAACTAGATCATCAATACCTAACTCAAACATTAATGCCATCTCCAGAGCTGTATATGCAACGCTTGAACTTGCAGTCGGAATTCAACCTCTTGTCCACGGCTGCTGTTGGGCCAACGTGCTACATATGATGAGCATGGTGACGGGGCGGGTCGTCTGCTTCCACACCAATTGAAACGCAGGGCTGCTTCTCATCTAA
Organism: Novumbra hubbsi; assembly: GCA_016801125.1. Classification (NCBI taxonomy): domain Eukaryota; kingdom Metazoa; phylum Chordata; class Actinopteri; order Esociformes; family Umbridae; genus Novumbra; species Novumbra hubbsi. The sequence continues at coordinate 54,549 of JACXGK010000355.1, forward strand.
TTCCCCAAATGAATGATCCTTTTTGTGGTTTAATTTCAGACCATAAGGGGATCAATAACACCTTCCAATGATTCTATTCCTCCCTGTACGAGATCCCGTCAGATACTGCCAATGTGAATCAGTTTCTGGGTGATCTGGAGACACCTTTTGTTGACTTTGAAACTGCGGCTGACCTTGATTCCCCTCTCAGCCTTGAAGAGGTTGTGCTGTCCATCAAGTCAGTGCAGAGTGGTGAAGCTCCAGGGCCTGTTGGGTTTCCTGTTGAGTTCTTTAAGAAACGGCGCACCAAGTTAGCAGCCTTGCTATTGTCAAAGTACAATGAGTCACTGGAACGTGGCTCATTACCACCGACTCATAAGCAGGCATCAATGGTGCTGTGATTAGAAATGGGCAGAATAATCCCGGGAATGGCATGAATTTTGGGTTGACAATCAGGCTACTGCTTTTAAATGTTTTAATATGGCTCCAGAATTGGCTTTAACAAAGTTAAGTTTGTCTACATTTTTAGGAGCTCTGGTATCAAGCTCAAAATTATTGTAAAAAGTTTGTTCCGAGCACTATTCTTATATGCATTAGGTTTGGTCAAACAACCCACAATGCATGTTCGTTTTTCACCAGGTTGTAACATTATTTTCCAGCAAGAAATGGAATCCAGGAATGTCTGCTCGGATACATAACTTAGCCAACGTTTGCTTATTGTCTTTACCAAATACTTTGGGGATACCTTCCTAACAAGTATCGGCGCTGATACAAATAAAATAAACAAAGACAATTGAATGGTTTTGTACGTCGTATGATTGCTTCTCTGTCATCATCAACCTCTGCTCGCACCTTTTCTTCCTTGTTTTCCCTGAGTGCATTTTCTTATGCTCATGATGCTTGCGTATATTTTTGTTTCTGGTGCGGTCGGTGTAGGCTACGTGAACCCAAACAAAGCTTGCCATTGGCCCTCACTTATTACACCTTCAAGAAAGTACAAGCCTACAAACATCCCGGCCAACTACATTTTACTTGCAACCATGTTAGTTGGGAAAGTCCTGACACTCTGCCAGATACTTTTTTTTACATTAACTGATGGTATGTAAGGGATATTATTGGATATTTTAAATGTAAAATGCTTAATAGGGCATCTTTAAGAAATAGAAAGTGTATCCACACAAAGCTGGGAAAGGTTGTCGCTTTGAATTTTACAAAAATTATGCCCTTGTTCTGTTCACAGAATGGCCTGAAAATGTTGCACAAACCCAACTCACAATTTCTCGGAGGGCATCTTTCTTCCACTGGGAAAGGTTAAGAGAAGACAAGCACACATGCATGCTGACATCGCACATGTCCTCCACGTATGCATTCCTCTTACAAGACCAATTAGGATGCAGTCAGTCTCTTTTCTCGTCCAAACTAGAAAAGGTTGGCATGCTTGCAGTTGACAGTCTCTCTCTGTGCATTAAACGCCTCTGTGTGTGTCTCTGTTCTGTGACAACTGCAGTTTGTCAATTTGTTCTGTGTGGCACAAGACTGTAGAATTAGGTAGTCCTGTTGTGATAAAACTACTGTTGGTAGGAGATCCTATTTTTTTGGTTGAATGTTATGTTCAGAAAGCATAACAATGCTTTATCACAGATTTACCTCGGCCCACGCTATTAAATACTAAATCTATATGCTTTGACCTTTTCAGTCAAAGTCAGGATTTTATTCTCCTTATTATCTCCTCAGATGATTGTTTGGTACGTGTTCTAAAACAGATTGCACCTCCTTGTTCAGGGTTTCCATGATGTCTTTTTGTCATCAAACATACACTCACAGGCTTTACTCAAGGTCAGTTGAATGTCATTTGTAAAAACAAAAAAACAATAAAAGGCAATAACCAACTGCCCCCTAGTACAAGCATTTTCAATCTGTTGTTTACAAAGCCTGCGAGGGAACATTTATCCATTACTTTGTGTCAGAGCCCTAAGGACATTCAGGTGAGATTTGGGACACACTCCCACTCTTTTTGATGTCAGCTTCCCTCAAGGGAGGAATCATGTCTGGCAGCAGCTGGTTTAGAGATTTGAGGGGGGGACGCTTGACTTTGAGGACAGAGCAAAGGCCAACAGGACAGAAATAGAAGACAGGAGGAGAAAACATTCATCAAGACATCCATCTGAGACAGGCTCTTGACCGTCAAAACCAGAGGGCCTTCACCTTCACAAGACCCAATTTCACCTTGTCAAAATGCTTTTAAGGCTGGCGTACACACAGACACACACACACACACAAACACACTGGCACACATATATATACACACACAGGTAGGATCACATGCAAACAACTTTTTTCAACATTTAACTATTTAAAACGGTGTTAAACTATACCCCAGTAGACTCACTGACAAAACCGCTGAAGCCAGACATCAGTTTGAGTTTAAAACACAGACACAGATGCCCCTCACTGAATATCCTATGCTTTTGTTGTCAAACATTAAATCAGTAAGGTGGACTTGCTAGCTAATCTGAAAACGTGCTGTTTTCCTAGCATCCTCCTAGCGTGATAATGGACAAAAGCCTTGGCCAGGGAATACCATGGGATACAGGGCGTCCCCTTATCAAGTGGCTGTCTCTTTAATGTTTTACCTTGGTTCTTGCAAAACACTGTTCTTTACGTCCCACTTACAAGGTCAAACCTTTCTGACATAAGCACTTCAAGCTTCATCTTTATCTCGCTAAGGCATATTCGGCATTGTTAAAAGGAGACAAACACCACCGCTTGACTGTGTGTGCTGAGGCAGATACGCTTCTCCTGCATTCTGTCAATGAATAGATTGAGTAACAATCTCTGCCTTATCAGCAATAGTGTTTGTTGTCTGCTCTTTTGTTGGTGGATCTTTTGTTTTTGTGAATGTCTCCAACCCACCCCAGCCCCCTCGCCGCACGCATGGTTTACATTGCTATTACTGCAATGCTAAACAGCCTACCGCCACCGTCACCATAGCAACTGTCACTACTGCCATGCTTGATCTGAGGATAGTGTGTGTTATGTGTGTGTGGTGTGTGGGTGTGTGGGGGGGGGTGTGTGAGCGTGTTGTGCATTTGAATGCCCATCGACCTCCACTGAATGCCCATAAACCTTTGGCATTGAGTGTTCAGACCCTTGATAATTTTCACTCGCTGAGCTTTCAAGACACTTGGGTAAATCGTAGAGGCACGCATGAACACACAAAACGGAGGGCACAGGGGAAGGGGAAGCTTTGGGTTTTGTCATACACACGTATCATGGAGCAGCTGACATTACAGTGGAAGGGTAGTTAAAAGCAACTGGTTTCTCATAATTCATGATTGCATCAGTGATTTGTATTTCCTACAACTTTTGAAGAAGTAGGCTAATGGCTTTGCCAGTGTGTGTTGTGTAACCGATTAGCACGCCAAAACAATAACTTCAAAGGGCTTCCCAAAGGCTTACCTGGCAGATTTATAGCACAAGAACCTTTCACTTCTATCTATCATTTGTCATAATTGCAAACTTTGCCAAGGAATGAGCAGCAGTAGAAGTACAGGACCATTGCTAGACACGCACGTGTCTCTCTTGAGGGATGTGCATTAAAAGGGTCACACATTATAAAATAATTGTATTGTACACACCAGAAAACCTACAGTAATGCGCTTGGAAATGGGCTCATGCAAGTAACTATGCCAGCCAAATAATATTTGGAAAGGAACTTTGTCTATATACAAACTGAGTGATTGTTATACACAAAACTTTTGAGAGAAAGTGAGGTCTAACATAATTTTTTTTTTTAAATATAAATATATTCAGTGGGGAGAACAAGTATTTGAGACACTGGCGAATTTGCAGGTTTTCCTACTTACAAAGACAATGAGATCTTCACACTTCAACTGTTAGACGGAATCTAAAACAAAAATCCAGAAAATCACAATGTATGACGTTTAAGTAATTAATTTGCATTTTATTGCATGACATAAATATTTGATACATCAGAAAAGCAGAACTTAATCTTTGGTACGGAAACCTTTGTTTGCAATTACAGAGATCATATGTTTCCTGTAGTTCTTGACCAGGTTTGCACACACTGCAGCAGGGATTTTGTCCCACTCATCCATACAGACCTTCTCCAGATCCTTCAGGTTTCGGGGCAGTCGTTGGGCAATACGGACAATACAGCTCCCTCCAAAGATTTTCTATTGGGTTCAGGTCTGGAGACTGGCTAGGCCACTCCAGGACCTTGAGATGCTTTTTACGGAGCCACTCCTTAATTGCCCTGGCTGTGTGTTTCGGGTCGTTGTCATGCTGGAAGACCCAGCCACGACCCATCTTCAATGCTTTTACTGAGGGAAGGAGGTTGTTGGCCAAGATCTCGCGATACATTCCCCCGCGATCTCGCCCCATCCATCCTCCCCTCAATGCGGTGCAGTCGTCCTGTCCCCTTTGCAGAAAAGGATCCCCAAAGAATGAAGTTTTCCACCTCCATGCTTCACGGTTGGGATGGTGTTCTTGGGGTTGTACTCATCCTTCTTTTTACTCCAAACACAGTGAGTGAAGTTTAGACCAAAAAGCTCAATATTTGTCTCATCAGACCACATGACCTTGTCCCATTCCTCCTCTGGATCATCCAGATGGTCATTGGCAAACTTCAGACGGGCCTGGACATGTGCTGGCTTGAGCAGGGGGAACTTGCGTGCGCTGCAGGATTTTAATCCATGACAGCGTAGAGTGTTACTAATGGTTTTCTTTGAGACTGTGGTCCCAGCTCTCTTCAGGTCATTGACCAGGTCCTGCCGTGTAGTTCTGGGCTGATCCCTCACCTTCCTCATGATCATTGATTCCCCACAGGGTGAGATCTTGCATGGAGCCCCAGACCGAGAGTGATTGACCGTCATCTTGAACTTCTTCCATTTTCTAATAATTGCGCCAACAGTTGTTGCCTTCTCACCAAGCTGCTTGCTTATTGTCCTGTAGCCCATTCCAGTCTTGTGCAGGTCTACAATTTTATCCCTGATGTCCTCACTCAGCTCTCTGGTCTTGGCCATTGTGGAGAGGTTGGAATCTGTTTGATTGAGTGTGTGGACAGGTGTTTTTTCTACAGGTAACAAGTTCAAACAGGTGCAGTTAATACAGGTAATGAGTGGAGAACAGGAGGGCTTCTTAAAGACAAACTAACAGGTCTGCGAGAGCCATAATTCTTATTGCTTAGTAGGTGATCAAATACGTATGTCATGCAATAAAATACAAATTAATTACTTAAAAATCATACAAAATGATTTTCGTGATTTAGATTCCGTCTCTCACAGTTGAAGTGTACCTATGATAAAAATGACAGACATCTACATGCTTTGTAAGTAGGAAAACCTGCAAAATCGGCAGTGTAACAAATACTTGTTCTCCCTACTGTATATGTCCCTTCAACTTAGCTTTTTTACTGGTTAAAATAAAGGAAGAAGTGTTATACTACTGTCCTTATTTCGTCTTATATGAGTAGCGATTATAATTGATAAAGAGAAATGTAGCATAAATAATGGAAGGAGGGGATTGGTTTTAAGGAGTCAGATGAATTAGGCAATTTAATCAGTGCAAAACATTCTGTGATAAAGGACCATAATCGTGTTAGTTGGATTATGACTGAACTGTAATTACTTTGTCAGATGGCTCTGTTGTAGCATTAGGCAGTCTGCTATTAGCTAGAATGTAGCCACAAGCAAGCAATGCTCTCTACTACAAGCATAGCTAGATTAAGGTAACAAAGTCAATGTTAGATGCTTGTTTTGGCTACTTATGTGAGAAGAGATTGCGACAATATTTAATTAAATAACAAATAAATCTAATACACTTTTTTTAGACTCTAAAACTTTTGTTGACTCTAAAATATGTTATTAGTGTAATGTGAATCAGTAATGATTTCACTGATAAGCACTGCAGTAATGGGAACAACCAACCCCACAAAACATATGTATTTGTTTATTATTTTAATGTGAAATAAAAAAGAATAGAAAAGAAAATACAGTTAGAACATTTACAATCATTAATACAAGCATACTTTGGGATTTTGGAAAAAAGGCCCTTTTTTGAATAAACATTTTATGTATGTGTGCCATTTAAAGTAAGTTGCTAACTTGATTTAGTGCATGCTAGTTAGCATTAGCTTGCAAAACAAACACTTAATGTCTTGATATTATTGATAAGATATTGTCACATTCACAAAAACAAAATACATTTTGCCATATACAGTCTCATCAAATATTTAGTTGTAATTGAACCAAAAACAATGACATTTTAACCATGATATGATTCATTTAACTAAAGATTTACAAAGATTTCCATTTCCCACAGAGGAAAAAGTTAGGACACCCTATGCCCTAATAGCTGGTATTGGCTGAAATTACCTTAATAAGACGTTTCCTATAACTGTCTACCTGTCTCTGACATCAACTGAGAGAAAGATTTTCCCTATCCTCCATGCAGAATTTTTTCAGGTGTGTGATGTTTGAGGGGTTTCAATGGTTCAATTCATCACCTTTATCTATAGATATTGTTTGAAAGATGTCTATATTTACTAACCAAACTAAATATTTAATGGGGTGTCCTAATTTTTTCACATGACATGAATTTTTTCACATAAAGTAATCAAATGAGAATAATATAAAAGGCTGTATTAACAAAATAAAAAAATACAAATCCAACCAACCTCAATAGGAACTAATTGATCATCACAACAAATGAGTAACTACCTGACCAACCGATAGGAGGATTGTAATAGACCCAGATATAAATATTCAGCCTTGACAACTCCTACACTAATAGGTCTGAAAATAGAATAGCAGGATTTTCCATTTTAGTCCGTCTGGAGCCACTGTGGTTTGGCCGTGGAGCTGGACTGGGGAACTTTGTTTTGGCAGGTTTAAGGCTCAGCTGTACCAACAGGAGGTGGATCATTACTGTTGTTCATACACTTGCAGTATCTAAACAACTGAGCTGGACTGTAAGATAGCAGAACGGCCGATTTGGCATGCAACTGACCAGAGTGGATATTGTTGTGTTGAAAAGAGTTGAGCTGAGCAAAGGAAAACACTGTTTAGTATCCACTCTACCGTTGTCTGGGAAGTGGAACCTTCACGAAACACCCGGAGAACCATTACTTCCGTGTCACCGTCTCTTGGTCAAAAGTAAATACTGCCGTATCTGCACAGCGACGTTGCACATTGTTTCAGCACTAGACAGCTCCTTCCAGCCATTCTCTTGCCGTCTGGACGACTTAGGGGATTTGATTGATGCAGTTCTACCTCCACCCTCTGCTTTCTGATGGGATCTCATTAGTCTCCTCCAGACCCTCAGTAGAGGGGACAAAGATCAGACCCTCTGTCTGCTGCTGTTATTTGTAGGACTGCCCAGCGGTGTGTGGGAGTGTGTGTGGATGCGTGGATGCGTGTGTGTGCGGTGTGGGTGACAGGCCGGCAGTCTGTGAATGGTATAAATTTAGATTCTGCTGATTCTGGATTCTCCTCCTTATCTCGTCGGGCATGAATAATTGAGAGTAGGAAAGTGATAAGATAAGATGGGATTGGTTTAGGAGATGAATAGTTCAAGCTGAATGTCTTGCTGTCCAGTCGCATCTGATCAGTGGCATATTAGATTGGCATATTAGATTGACAGGGTAGGGAAGGAAAATTTGGAAAAGCTAAAAGAGAGAACAGAATGAATGAATTCAAATAAACCTCGTGCAACTGGACATGGATTTCAGATCTCATTCAGATCTCACCCAGGTTTGCTTTGGTATGTGATTGTTAGTTGTTTGTGGGGAATCTCCACCTACCACGGCCAGAAGAGGAATGGACACCAGTCTGATTTAGACCCTACTAGGGAGTTTTTCCCAACCAGTGTGCATTGTTAACTATTGTTTCTTGGTCTTGTCTGTGTCATACCAAATTACATATCTGCTTAAATGTTCACATCTACATTGGTACAAGGTACATAGCTGTAGCTAGCTAGAAGAAACCCACCAACCACCTCTTTTCAACTAATACTGTTAAATGTGGTGTGGAAGGAGTTGCATAAATCGAACCCTTAGAAATCTGCAGTATTTGATGATATTGACCCCTTTTGTCTTAGGATGGGTGTTTCAATTATCTCAGCCTCTGTTGTCTGACTGTTAATGATCTCATTACCAACAAGTAATTACACATGGTTGGAAACCTGCTGCTGTCATTCTGCCTTTTACAGAAGGCAACAAGCGAGAACCCAACAGATATTGCCCTATCTATATTTCTTGCTCAGTTTGTTGAATGTCTTTGAATGCCTGGTCACAAACAGTTAACCTTTCTCTGCATTGCAGTCTGGTTTCAGAGCTGGCCATGCTTGTATTTTGGCATATCTAAATGTTCTAAATAATATCATATCCCCTGTAGATGGCAAGCAGTTTTCAGGATCTCAGGATCTCAGGATTTCAGTCTTTATTTATTTGGCTTAAGCCCTTGACTCGTAAATTGAATTCTTAAGTTAATGGCCAATGGTTGTAAAGGTGGTGCTGAAATGCAAAAACAAGTGCTTGAAATATTTACCTTGCACCTTTTCATTTGTATGTGCTGGTAATGTTTGGGGTGAACAACTGTATGAAATCAAGTATTTCAGGCCTTAATACAGAAAATGATCTCTAAAACATCACACTTCTATCAGGTCATTACCCCATATGTTGCATTTTGGCCTGAATCTTTAATATAGTGTTTAAACATGTATAATCTATAAGTGGAGTCACTATCAGTCACTATCAGCTAGGAAAAGTAACAATCAGCCAGGACGTTCCATGTTTAAATGTAAGGGGTTTTGGTGTGAGAAATGGTATTCTATATATGAAAGCTGTTCCCCAATTTGACCCCTTTGTTTTATTTATGACTTTGGCATAGTCTTGTAGCAGCAACTGAACAGTCTTATGGAACCAAACACGCGAGTTGCCACAATGAGAAAGGCCATAATCATGAATTAGTAAAGAAAATACATAACACTGGTCAATATACTGAGGTCTCATTTGTTCATGTTGCCACACTGTTGGAAATGTGTAAGACAAGGGCTCCTCCCATCCCCATGGTAACTCCATCTCTTTCAGAATGCGGTGAGGTAGAGGGAAAGGGAGATATTTGCCTAAACTGCTGCATGCGCAATTAGACAGCTGTATTTCACCACATTTACTTTTAACAATATTATACATTTTCACTCTGATATTGAAAACCACTTCTAGAAAACTGGATATCAAAGCAAAATCCTGAATCATATGCAATCATAAACATCATGGGTGGCTTGTCATTTCACCTAAAGCCATTGGTATATATCCCAACCCGCATCAGTGTCAACACTGGGGTACACTAAAATCCCAATGAAAGTAAACAGAACCAAAATAAAGCAAATGGAATGAAACACCTACCTGAATTTCTACAACAGATGCTACAGTCATATTTTATGGGGTGTCCTAATTTTTTTCACATGACTGTATAGTTATTTTACGGCAAAACACAACAAAGAAATTAAAGACAGTTTAAAGAAAGCAGACAGATCGCAAAGAAATGGAAAGGCTTAAGATTTGAGAAGAAAGTGAGGTGAGGTAGCACAGTGGACGAGAGACATACTTTGGTGTGTGTGTGTGTGCCCACGCGTGTGGAAGAGTGAGGTGTACTGTCAAAGTTGCTTTTCACCAGCAGCTCTGCGTAGCAAACTCCTGTCGTGCATCCAGGGTGTTGTCATGACAACAGCACCCGCCAGCTCAGTAGCCTCTGAGAGCATGGCGTGATGGACACATATTGGACATGGCTGTCCCTGGTTCAGAGAATGACGGGAAAACTGGAGATCAGGGGCTTGGGGAAAAAGCCATTTAGATGTCAAAGTTTGTTTCCTTCTTTCCTCTTTCCCCTAGGTTACATATTGAGAGAAGCATTAAGAGGGATGGTTAAATACATCTAATTGCTAAAGTAATTCAAGCTGAATTCAATGGAAAGACCACTGTCATAGTCTTTCTTGCTGTAACTCATATTGTTTTCTAGCTGCACTCAAATAATACTGTAAATAACAGGAACAAACTTATTGCAAATATGTTTCGTGCAATCCTATGTGGAGTCCGATAAGGCATCCCTCTACTACAAGCAATAAGTCTACTTCCCCCCCAATGCCCTAATGAGCAGGCTGCCCCTGCTGGAGAGTCAGGAGGGAGGAAAGTTTCAGGCTTATGCATATCAGAGCAGAGGGTAGAAGGGAGATCATGTGTGTCTCATTCTAGTTCACTAAGCAACAGCCATGTGACAGTCTTAAGGCTAAAATGTTACCATATGCCCAGCTGGCCCAAAGTGAGGCCTGAAAAAAATCACTAAATCTTTTTAAAGGGGGTAGGATTAACGAGGAAACTCAAATTAAACCTGATGAGTTGTATTAACCTTTTTACATCACATTTTCACATTTGTTACAGTGAACATTCTGTAAAATGCCAGAAGAGGAACTATATCCTGACAATAAGTTCTGGAACAGAAACGTCCAGAAATGAGAGATCTTGTTCCGGATCTTGTTACAGAAAGGTCTGTCTGAAATGGTGCATTGCTCACAGCTCCAATAGGGTCTACTCAGTACTGGGATTTCAGTGATGACAATGGAGTAGGGGGTCCCCGGAACAGTCTGCTCAGAGAACAGTACGGACAAATATGGTCCAGCTAATGAAAGGTATGCCTCAGTGGGATACCAGTCTGAGCCCCAGGAATCTCAGAGATCCTTCCTATTGCATAGCCCCTGGGAGAGTCATCTCCAGCTCCGTGTTACTCAATTAGTAAGACCTTTGTGGTTGCACACTCAGTGTCCTGGGTTCAATTCCCATGGGGGGCTTGTATGAAAATACATGCAGTCACTACGATAAGTTGCTCTGGGTAGGGGCTGACTTAAATGTCAAATGGACGTTCTATATCCAGACCATATATATTACAATGTTTTTAAGGGTATCCTTGTAATCAAGAGCAGTGGGCTTGGGTCGTTGGATCTATTCCCTCCACGGTGGTGAAATAACTGCAAATTGTTCAAGGGGTAAACACGTAAACTGAAGTATAATTGTGGCTTTTTCATCTACAGGGGTTTGTGTCATAAAAATTACTATTAATTAAATCTAGATCCCATCTAGCAGGAAACCTGATTAGTTTTATTTGCTTTTACATGCATTATAATTCACTGTGGACTCATTATGCAGGAAAGTCTTTGGTGGAGGAACAAAATGGAGCTTAACATCCATGAATAACGCTTCTGTCTGAAAAAAAGGTGCTGTTCGTTGTTATTCCATTTATTTTGATGTAGGTTGTCATGAATCTAATGTACATATAGTCATTATAAATACTGTGCTATATTACGTTTCTTCAGTACACTGGTATAACATTCCAGTTGCTAATACTCGTTATACTGACAGACACCCCATTGCTTGCTGTTTAGTGTCCGTTTTATCTCGACTACTAAGCCCACGAACAACGTCTTGGGAATCTTCCGACATAACTTGGTGTAGGTTAGAACCACCTTGTCGAACCAATATTTAATTCGAGGGTAAGCTCTAATGTGTTGTGTGATAGCTGTGGGGTGGCTGGGAAGGTGGACACAAAAGCATAGCTGAGAGTGGGTTTTTCGAGTGGCAGGTGCTGTCAATCTAGTGTGTCACAACCAGTCAAATCAGCCTCCTTCACTCTCTCTTTATATCTCCATCCGTCAGTCTCATGTTCCCCTTCCCTTCTCTCCTTTGTTTCTCTTGACGCCTCTTTCGGAAAGTGTTTTTGTTGCCTGTTACGGAAATGCGTGTTCGTCAATAGGCTCTGATTGCTGATCAGACGTTATCAGGAGCCTTTTCTGTCTGTATACCAAAAGTCCCTGAATCTTCCAAAAGCCTGTCCACGTGTGGAATGTGCTCCTCTGTCCGTCTCTACACACATGCTCTACACACACTCTGCTATACCCATAGAGAACATGCTACAGATCTCATCATGATCACGTTGTTCTTCAGATTACCACTGCATTCAATCACTGCATGAATTATTAACATTTTAATCTCACATGTGCAACACTGAGAAATTCCTCAAAAAGATGGATCTGCAGCCACTATTTCTTCAACATCCACTTACACAGTCAAAACACAAATAAACCAACAGTCTACTCTGTGTGCTCGGTTCACATCTACTCATATAAGAAAGACCTCCTGGAGCTACATGGCAACTCATTGAAGAAAGACAGTTTAATGGTGCATACTGCCGGAGGGGCCAGAGTCACTGTGTTTCACCAGTCTGTCACGCTGTTTACTTTCTGCTGTCACAAACAGTGGTACAGCCAATGACTCTGTGGAAATATGTGTGTGTAGCATTGCCATTTGAAGCAATTGACTTCCAGGCTGTGTCATATATTACATGTATCTCCTTATTACAGGGCTCTTAGTAACAACCTATAGTCCTCACCATAGAGCGGGAGAGGAATGGAGAAAGAGACAGCATTTGAAGAAAAGAGACAGAAGAGGGCAGAGACAGAACCAGACCTAGAGACTGCAGGACAGAGAAAGAGACAGAATTAAGACAGTGTAGAGATAGAGAGGCAGAGGGAGACAGATAAAGAGTAGAGACAGAGTAGAGAGTAGAGAAAGAGACAGGGAACACAACACTACACACATTACAACACAGAGCACAACCCTACACCAAAAGCAGTACACTACACTACACCACAAAACACTACACAACACAACCCTTCACCACAAAACACGACACACATTACAACACACAACACCACACTACAGCACAACACCACACTGGCCATCACTTCTTCTATTATCAAAGCCCTTGTTGTCAATCACGTCCTTGCACACAATCCCACTGCCCTATTTTGCCAAGCTGATGTTTTTCCTAGTACAGTCAAACTGTTCGTATGTGAATGTATTGATGTGTTCTTGTAAGAACTATGTCATAAAAAAAGGCAACTTTTTGACATTTCATTGATCCCCACGAAAGAAGAAATCGGCATAGTACGAGTTAAAAGCTAGGTTTAGAATTTGGGGTATAGGTAACAGTTAGGTTTAGGGTTTTGAGTTAATGGCTAGTTTAAGAATAAGGGTTATAGAGTAGAGTTGAGTTTAGGGCTGTAGGGTAATGGTTAGGGTAAGTTTTAGGGTAATATATAAATGGTTAGGGTACATAATGGGCTTTTGTTGACCTGTCACTCTGTACAAGCCCCACACATTCTATACATGCTCTGCGGAGAGATAGATTATCTGATGCAATACCGTAGGATACTATCAAAGACAGCTGAATATAAACACCAGGAATGTATGTTTTGGAACAGACAAGCCTGCGTAGAAGTAGAGCTACTCAAAATGATTGCAACTGTATTCAAATTTAAATGAATTTGAACAGTAATACCCCAGATGTGTACCAAGGTTAGACATATGGACTTATTCAGTATCTAACAAAACATTTTTACATGGATTTTCATATAAAACAGGACTTTTTTTGTAGGTTTCTTTTAACAAATACATTGCTCATAAAAGGAAGGGGACATATATAAAAGATCAAAATCTTTACTGTACATTGTGTAATTTGTTGAGAACAAAATTACGCAATGATCAATGAAAAACTAAAATAGCAACCAAACACAGAAAATCGAAGTAAACAATTGAAATCACAGGCTGTACCACATTTCTTACTGCTATATTTAACAGAAAATAGTACAAAGATAACATATCCAATGTTGGAACCGATTATATTGTTTTTAGAAAAATACATGCCGATTACAGTGTTTCCCCTGCTCTTTCTCCCAATGGGGGGTTGCTCGCCTACACGCTGACATCTACAACACAAAAGGCTTGATGCATGACATGCTTCAAAAGTGTTTTTAATGCATTCGGAAAACGTCCTCCCTGTACACCAGTCTCTCTTGCTTGTCAGCTTTATTTTATTCACATTATTTGATAATACTTAGTTGACATCATTCCCTAATGATGTCAATGAAACATTTCATTTTCATTGACTTGGAATTATACTGTGATTATTACGTGTTCCCTTAATTCTTTACAGCGGTGTGTGCTTCTATATGTTGTTTGTAATTTTCATATGAATAAGTTATTTCCACTGCCATGCCGCTAGCTAAGCATTATCACTTAGACCAACACTGACTTACAGGGAGGAGGCAATTGTCAATAAGAGGATCATGAATTAATAACGGTTTTAAGTGAGTCCCTCTGCATTAGGCGGATGTCCCAACCAAGCACCTTAAAATTCTGTCGGCCATTGTCATTAGGGGTTGTTGATTGAAACCAGGAATATTGTCATCGTCGAGACTACATGCCTTTTTATAATGCATTCTTGGTTTCTGTTGGACAAAGATTATGTGTCCTAAATATATTTTCATCTAGGTATGTGAAATACCTTCAGAAACTTTATTTGTTTGTTTTGCCATGCATGGGAGAACATCTGTCTGGCGTCTTCTCCGGTCATCCAGACTGACACTGACAACGCACCCGGAAATATATTTGCTGTATTTTAAATCGCTTGAGATGAGAATGTCTGCTAAATACTGTATATCAAAGACCTTGGTCATGTTTTTGATATTGACACTGATAGTGACTGAGTCCCTAATGGTGCCCTATGGGCTCTATATAGGGAATAGGGTTTCATTTGGGATACAAGATGTCTCTGTGTTGCATCCTTTGTATTGAATCTTCCTGACTGATCTGTCTGCTTTACTTTAGATCCTAGCCATCATCTCCATTCTTTTCATCGTGCTGTCGACCATTGCCCTGTCCCTCAACACCTTACCTGAGCTACAGGACACAGACGAGTTTGGCCACGCCTCAGACAACCCCCAGCTGGCCCACGTAGAGGCTGTCTGCATCGCTTGGTTCACTATGGAATACCTTCTCCGCTTCCTCTCATCCCCCACCAAATGGAAGTTTATTAAAGGTGAACACCTCTATTTTTAGTGTGCATTTATTATGTGTTAGCTTTAGATTCTGTCCATAATTGTGTATATATTGATGTCACATGTTTGAAGTGGTCCCAATAAAGGTCCCCTATCTTATGTTTAAGGTCCCCTGAACGTGATCGACCTTTTGGCCATCCTTCCTTATTACGTCACAATCTTCCTGACTGAGTCCAATAAGAGTGTTCTACAGTTCCAGAATGTCCGGAGGGTGGTTCAGATCTTCCGGATCATGCGTATCCTGAGGATTCTGAAGCTGGCCAGGCATTCCACAGGGCTCCAGTCTTTAGGTTTCACCCTGAAGAGGAGTTACAATGAGTTGGGTCTACTCATTCTTTTCCTAGCCATGGGTATCATGATCTTCTCCAGCCTTGTATTCTTTGCCGAGAAAGACGAGGACGACACCAAGTTCAAAAGCATCCCGGCCTCCTTCTGGTGGGCCACTATTACCATGACCACGGTGGGTTACGGGGACATCTACCCAAAGACTCTGTTGGGCAAGATTGTGGGCGGTCTCTGTTGTATCGCAGGGGTGCTGGTGATTGCCTTGCCAATCCCCATTATTGTCAACAACTTCTCTGAGTTTTACAAGGAGCAGAAGCGCCAGGAGAAGGCTGTGAAGCGGCGGGAGGCGCTGGAGAGGGCAAAGCGCAATGGGAGCATTGTTTCCATGAACATGAAGGAGGCGTTTGCCCGGAGCGCCGAGCTGATGGATGTGGTGGTAGAGAAAAGCGAGAGGCTGCTGATGCAAGACAACCACCTCTCGCCCAGACACTGGAAGTGGACACCCAAACGGGCAGCCAGCGCTTCCGAGACCAGCTCAGCCCACTCCTTCAACCCTGTGGAGTCCCAGACAGGTTCTCCCATTAAAGCCCGGGCATCCAGTCCACAGAGGCTCAACCCTCAGAAGCTAGACGAGATGTATAACCAGATGGCCAAGACTCAATCGCAACCCAACCTCAATGCCAAAGACAAGAGCTCCAGGACTGGCAGACAGAGAGATAGGGATGAGATAGAGTTGGGGGCCATTTCTGGGGGTCAGGGCCATCCTATGCTAGAGGGTTGTGAGGCTGTAGGGGACATGAAGAGCCTGTCTAGTATTGACAGCTACATTAGCTGTGCTGCAGACTTTCAGGAGAATCCACGTAGCGTCTACCCCCATAGTCCTGCTTCCGGCCTGGCCCTCCTTGCGCACGAGACAAGCCGCTTTTCTCACATCGGCCAAGTCACAGCCCTCCCTGGGCGGGTCAGCATTAACCCTGGTCTCCGGACCACCATGGAGCATGAAAGCACGTTCAACCCACAGCCTACGGCCAAACAGCCAGGCTCCGACAGCACTCGCAACTTCAACAACCCTCCGAAAGGAGGCAGCCACTCTTACAAGCTGAACCACCAGAGCAGTGGAGGGGAGTCAGGACCGGGGCGGTCGCCCAGCAGTGGTGGTCCCCTCTCAGGTAGCTCCGCCCTGTCTGACCGCTCCGCCCTTAGCCCGGAGACGTCAATCTACACCACGGCGAGTAGTAGGACCCCACCCAAGTCCCCAGACAGCTCCACCCTGACAACGGCCCTGAACTCCACGCCGGCCGTCTTTACCTTCCACGACTCCTCCATCAGCAAGTACATCGACGCGGACACGGATGACGACGAGCACCAGCGGGAGGCGTCGGACGCCACCAGCCCCTCGGAGTGCCTGCTGGCAGGCTCCGGCGCCCCCAAACGCAGCAGGAACATCAACAGTGGCTACAATCAGAGAAGCATCAACCACCTGGCATCAAGCACCACACAGCGGATGCTGGGACAGAACTGCCTGTTCCCCGGACTCGACGGTGGGATGCGGGGGAGCGGGGGCCACATGGAGAACCACGTGGTTCCGGAGCTGCCCCGCAGGCCCAAAGGAGACAGGGGAAGGTCTAGCGCCCAGGAAGAGAGCCTCTGAGTTGCAGAGGAAAGGACAGAGCAGAGGATAGCATGACCAGCGCAAAGGGAGCTGGAGCAAGAAGGATGTCAGGGACATTCTGGAGAGACACAGACAAGCTGCTGTGAGGAAGGCAAGACGAACAGAAAGAGAGAGCGAGTAAGAGAGAGAAAGAAAAAAAGAGAAGAAGAGACACTGTGACAATCTCCTGAGAAACTACCAGAAAAGGCTGGGAAGGTGATAGAGATCCAGGGAAAAAGACATCACACTCATCCCTCTCCCGCCCTTCATCTCTTCCTATTAGCCACGGCACACTACGCACCACAGAGCTGGGCAGAGCCGAGGATGCTGGGAAGGGAACATTGTCTGTACATTGGCTGTGTTGCTGTGGCACTGGGATAGGGAGAGTGCTGGTGATGGGTGAGGAAGTATATGTGAGGCTGCTAACAGCAAGGACAAATTCCTGTTTGGTGCATGAAGATATATAGATAGATAGGCAGCCGTCGTAGTTTCCTCTATGTACCCAGGTGACCACTGTCCCATTCCACCCGGAGCCTCAGCCCAGCTCACACTGTAGTTGACTAGGGGAGTCCAGAAGAAGAGTTTTGGTTGACGCCAATAAGATACTTACTAGTGCACCCCTAGCCCCAAACCTGGCCTTAGTCATTTGTATGTGTGTGTATGTTTTTGTGTGTGTGTGTGTGTGCATGTTTGAGTGAGTTTGGCGCGCACATGTCTAAGAGATAATTTATGTATCCACACTTTGAGATTGTCTTACCTGATTCATTTATTTTTATAGAGATAACGGACTTTACCTAGAGATGCTGTATCTGTCATTTGCTAGTCTGTCATGTCACGACCATATCTGTTGGAATACTTATGTATGATATATTTCTTCTCGTCAGACAATTTACAGTTATTGGAGGTTAGTCAAGATCACGGTCTGTCAAAAAGTCTTGTCTTTGGTACAGTCTATATTGTGGTGAGCATAGAGTACCACACCTGATCTTTTTCATTGTGTCTTGATTGTATCTTGTACTATGTTTTCAGTTTTTTGGTCATTGTCATTTGGTTTCTGAATGTTGGAAAGACTCACTTTTTTTTTTGGCATCGATTTGTCAGGCACTATAAACATCCCTGAAGATTTGTGCGTCAAACACACATTTAGGAGCACATTTAGGAGCACATTTATGTACCCAACAGCCTGTCTCTTCCTCCAAGGCATCACTGAGACAGACACGTTCTAAAGAAACACTTGCTGAGATATGCAAAAGAAAAAGGTACCTGTTTCTATGGTATTATATAAAGAATGTGGTAATTACATTTATGAATCTGTATTTCCGGAGCATTTGCCACATATGCTCACATTTAAACATTGCAAAACATTCAAGAAGCTTCCTGAACACTCATTGTTTTCCTTTTAAAGAACATGAAAACACAAAGAGTGATCGGTTTCAAACTGTGGATGGACTGGGTGTTGAGAGAGGAAACACGCTGCCTTGTATTTAAGGTATCGGGACTTGAATCCTTGAACCAGCCATGTGGAAAATCTGCCTTCTTGTCCCAGAGGGAGACTAAGAACACTAACTGCCTCTGTATGTCCCCTAGGATGACCGTGTCTGGTAAATGACACTGAAAGAGACAGAGGGACTCCATGAAATCCTTTTTGGGTTCCTCGTAGAAGTCAAACAGAAATCTCAAATGAACAGTACGTGTAATCCAGAAAACCTGGTTACGGGATAATATTTAATTGCCTTTTTGAGTGCATCTGCATTCATTCATTCAAATAGACAGGAAAACAGCCAGACATACATTGTAAGGCCAGCTGATTCACAGGTATTATGTGGAGGACAACATCTTCAAGATAGCTCCAGCCCAGTTTCCATAGTAACAGGCTACCTCCTGGCAAGACTGATTTCAGAGCTACATGGCTCTGCTAATTGGGGTTTGGTTTGTACGATGCTAACAAAATGCACGCTTTCTTATACATGTTTACACAGTTTGCACACTCTTAAAGACAGTTAGTACACAGGTATACGCATAGATAAACAAGGCAAAAGTAAACGTTGTCCCCCTCAGATTACACAGATCAATATGGCAAGGCTCATCACTCACCCAAGTTTTGTCAACATTTGGGCGAGATTTGGTGGCTATAACCAGATGACCACAGCGCCCCCTAGGGTTAACCAGTGTACATGTTTAAATGCCCTATCTCAATGGCAAGAAACATCATTTACATATGTATGTCAAGACAAAATGGTAGTTTCTGGGATATCCTGCGTATTATACATGCCCCCACACACGTTTGTGCCAAAGGAGATAGATCCATAGTCCCCATTTTATTGTGGAGGACAATATTCAGTACCACATGGAGCCCATCCAACATGGCTCATTGTGTAATTTAAATACAGATCCATTGCAATCCTGGTCTGGGATGATAGATAACATAAAAAATGTGTATATATATATATATATAATGCTTTCTGAATGAGGCACATCACAGGGCATAGATATCACTAAAGACAGAATGAAGAGGGGAGAACGCAGTCTCTCCAGAGTCCCATGTATCGCTCCCATTCCTGCCTGAGCTGGATCCAAGCGAGTGTAGCTGAGGTGTGAAAGGAATAGCAATGACTGCGGAAGTGTCAGAGCTCCTGAAACAGTGACTGCGTGTTTTTATTGTGTTTAAAAGGATTGCACAGAGTTGGTGATCAGAGAGGTGTGGTTACTTAATGGAGGAAGATGAGCAGCTTCCGGTGTGTGTGCGTGTGTGTGTGTGTGTGCGCGCGCGTAAGAGAAGAGACACTTCTGTTTTAAAGAGGGTGTTGCTTTCATCTGGGTAACAGTGATCATGTAACAGTGACTACTTTTACAGAAATACTTGGGCAATGATTTTTTTTACTGGCTGGAATATTTTTTCCAGGCTGTAAAATTATTCAAGGAAATATCTAACTTCACAAACTACTCTAGTTCACAGCCCCTTCAGTGATCAGGACTGAACAGTCACCATGTGCGTGTAAGTCTGTATGCGTGTAAGTCTGTTTGCCTGTTAGTCTTTATGCTTGTTAGTCTGTGTGCGTGTAAGTCTGTATGCGTGTTAGTCTGTATGTGTGCTCGTCTGTGTGCGTGTTACTCTGTATGCGTGTTACTCTGTACGCGTGTTAGCATGTGTTAGCGTGTGTTTGTGTTTGTTTGTGACAGATAACCAGAAAAATATCTGGTAGGAGGTTAATTTGCACAGAAGAGATAATTAGGCTTCCACTTTGTAAGACAATGTTAACATGGAGAAATATAATTGCTGGGTGGACATGCAATGTCACTGTTTTATGGTCATTATGTTCACATTAGAGCTGTCACAATATCAAATTTTCACGACGTGATCATTGTGGAGAATTCCTTTTTTACGATATCACAACATCAACATGAAATGTTATTGTTTATTGTGTGTTTTGTCAAATGACTTATACTCAAAATACGAGTGTAGAGAGGAGTAGAGAGAGTCTGTAACCATAACCATAAAAAGAACAAATACACTTAATGGATAGTGAAAAGGCAACTAGATTAACTGATGATACAAAGATCTACAAGGCCTTGCACCAAGAGGGGTTTTTTGGTCATTTTCTCCAAGTAAAGCTATAAAATGGCACGTCTTTGCAGATCTTTCCTGGGGTTTCTAGTGGGGTTACCAAGTTAATTCCAATGCCCGTGTAAAGGCCCAGACGCGGTTAGGCACATGTATTGTTTGTCTATAGGAGAAATGAATAAGCTATCAATAAACACATTTTTGGAGTCATTTTCGCCTATTGAATACGGTATTGTCATAGGTGTATTATGACATTTTTTTTTAAATATCACAGTTATCGTAAATACTGATGTACCGAGACACCCCTAGTTTACATTACAGAATTTAAAATACCTTTTTATAAACCACACTGGCAGTTACATTGGCCACTGGGCCTTGGCTTGATTCTGGCATTGAGCATTATCTAATACAATATGCTGCTTTCCCATTGCTCATATTACCATGCATCAATATATACTCTCACTGAAAGGA
Organism: Novumbra hubbsi; assembly: GCA_016801125.1. Classification (NCBI taxonomy): domain Eukaryota; kingdom Metazoa; phylum Chordata; class Actinopteri; order Esociformes; family Umbridae; genus Novumbra; species Novumbra hubbsi. Next base: position 75,464 of record JACXGK010000355.1, read on the forward strand.
CATGTTGTCAAGGAAAATCTCTTAAAAAAATTATGACAATCAATTCCTTGTGAACATGCATGAAATACCTTGGTAGCTTTATGAAGAAATGATCCTATTCAGTCACGCAGGCAGATTAAATCACATGAAGAAAATAGGACATACACAAACAGAAAGGAAGTGTTTATAGTTAGCGCTGACTGTGTTTTTGCTTTGGTAGCAGGGGGATATCTGGACAATATCCTGACAAGGTGGAATATGTTTACTACTATACAGTGTCCAATGCCCAGTATGTATCAAACAATGTTCTGAAAGGGCACTTTACCCATCTCTTTCTTCCATCTCTGAGTGAGTCACCCAACATTCAAACATCCTATAGTGTTTTTAAGAGCTTTAACTTTTGCTGTGGTCCAGAGTACCAAACTAGTTGTAAATCTGGTGTTTTATTTAAAAAAGCACAATCAAGTGACATTATCTCTTCTTTTTGATAAGATATGAAAAAAATAAAATTTAGGAATCAGCCAAATGCCATTGAAGTGTCCATTTGATTTCAAGGTTGGGGTCTATTTGAAATTCTTTGGTAAATATGAATTTAATAAAAATATGTAATATAATTTGAATTGATGAAATTGACCCAAAACCTTGCTGAATTCACAAGTCATTGTAATGTGTGTCAAAATAATTGGACAGATTCTCTGACTTTTTCCACCTATTCTACTGTTGTTTGTAGGTCTCCAGGCTACTGTTTGTTTTGTAATATTTATACCTGTTGACTTTCTTAAAATGTAAGTTGTTTCTGTATAAATGTTCTGTTGTTCGATCAATGCATGTTGTAACTTTGGAGCCGTGACTGTGTGTGAAGCACACGCACAACACCAGTTTACCTGTCCTGTAAAAAGCGTCTCAATGTCCCAAGATCTTTCTATTTCTTTTAAAAAGGCAACATTCCCCTGGATGACAGAAAAGGAAATAAAATTATTTAATGGTTTGTGTTCCGATTTTTGGCATCGAAAAGATTTGTATTTTAGAATAAAGATTGCAACGGTAAAGAACAGTTGCACAGTCATGGAAAGGTAGTTAATTTAAAATATTATGTTTTAGATATTATTTATTTTTACAGGCAGAGAAACAAATTTCCTCAAAACACCCTCATAAACCAGTCACCTGTTGTGTGAGACACTGTTTGGTTCAGTCCAAATGGACGGTACCATCCTCTTTTCACATATCCTTGAATAGGAGAAGACAAAACTCTGTAGACTAGACAATAACCCAGGGTTATATGAAGGGGAAGTTGTCCAGGATCGTACATAGACGATGTCCATGATTGTACAAAGGGGAAGATGTCTTGGATTATACAAAGAGGAAGATAGACGTCCAGGAATATACAAAGAGGATGAAAGACGTCCAGGAATATACAAAGAGGAAGAAAGACGTCCAGGATTATACAAAGAGGAAGAAAGACGTCCAGGAATATACAAAGAGGAAGAAAGACGTCCAGGATTATACAAAGAGGAAGATGTCCAAGATTATACAAAAATGAAGATAAACAGGATAATACAAAGAGGAAGATGTCCAGGATTATACAAAGAGGAAGATGTCCAGGATTATACAAAGAGGAAGATGCCCAGGATTATACAAAGAGGAAGATGTCCAGGATTATACAAAGAGGAAGATGTCCAGGATTATACAAAGAGGAGGCTGTCCAGGTTCATATGAATAGGAAGCTATGTATAGTGGGACAAGAGCATGAGTCTAGTCTCCCTACACGTTTCCAAACACCACGACACCTCGGGTTCCCCACCGTCTGCCATTGCAGAGACTGCTGGACACTGAGAGGGGGAGAAATAAGGAAGAAGTCACAAAGATAGTTAGATTACTGAGATGTGAGAGACTCAGACAGAGAGAGAGAGAAACACACAGACAGCGAGAAAGAGACACAGAGAGAGTAACAACTGTCTAGACCAGTTTTAACAGGATTATAAAAGTGCCCTTGAATGCATCGGGCGGCGTTGCTGCATCCCAGGCTGCTGTTTAAGCAACTCCACCAGTTCTTCCACATACCGAATTAAAATATCAAATATTATACCAACTTGGTGTCAGGAGGCAGCAGGCAGCAGGCATGCAGCAGTAAGTCTAGCAGTTATAGGATCTGATAAGTGACCAACCATTTTGCCAGATCAAATCCCAAGCCAGCAGAATGGGAAATCTCTCATTCTGTGCCAAGAATAGCAGCTAACTGTAATTGCTACAGGAAGTCACTTTGGATGAGAGAGTTTCCTAGATGACATAAATTATCAAATTAGCTTACTATTGGATGACTAGCGGAATATTAACTGCCAATTTAAGGGGTTGGGTTTTTGGTTCCAGTCCAGATCAGGGTTCCTCTTTCTGGAGCACATTTGATATTTGAACTCGACTGGATGATGTGATAGAATGGACAGCAACGCCTCTCAAGCGCATTCCAGGGCATCTTCATCACTTGTGAACCACCTAGTGTCTGGAGTCTGAATCTCTCCAACAAGAAAAGCAACATGGTACATTAACGCTATATATTATCTGTATTATATATCAATAGCTTAGTGGGGGCTCTACCCGTCGTACCTCTCATCCTCTCCGTCTCCAGAGCAGTGTCTCTGTCCGGCAGCGAGTGCCGGAGGCTGGCATTCAACACACACCTGATGCCCCTCTCTCAGGTACTGCGTCCAGCGGGTGTGTGGCCCCACACCGTGCCGGCACCCAGGGGAGAGGGAGGTCAGCTGGAACTGCACACAGTACCTGGATGTGCACAGACACATACACCTCCTCTGAAAATATTTCTGGAAAATGTCCTCACAATTTCCATAGTCCCCACCCCCCCCCCCCGTAAACCTTTAAGCTTTACCCAAACCCAAATTTAACCTAACCTCGATAAGATAACACGTAGCCCTAATCCCTAACCCTAAAGAAATCATGGTGTACAATTTCCCTAAACTTAAAAAATAATCCAGGGATGATTTGTCCGATTAAAATGTCTTCAGGTTTTTGAGACACACACACACACACACACAAACATTTGTTGTTCCATCCTCGTGCGGAAACCTTAACCTAACCCACACCCTAATCTTATCCTAACCCTAACCTTCGTCTAAACTTTACCTAGCACTAATGCCTAACCCTAAACCCAAATTCTAATACTACACAAGAGTTTTACCTAACTCGTATACTACACATCTGATGATGATATGATATGATGTATGGTATGGTATGTATGGTGATAAAAGCAGGGTTTCAGAAAGTAGAAAACACAGGAACACAAAAAGAAGAAACCAGATAACTCACCCTTCAACATAATATTCACTGTTTTCTGGGATGTCTCTCTTCCTCCTGGGATTACCATAGCCACCAGTAGTGATGAGAGCGGGGACTGCAAAGAAGACCATGAAAACGACACCTTTAATCATCCTTTGTTTAACCAGATTCAGACTGAGGTCAAAAAATTTCCCAAAGGAGACCTGAAAATGCAACCTTTATCTGAAGAAGGGACACTTGACAAGAGACCACTTTCTGACAAGTGGTGCCTACTCACGGATTGACCGTTTCGGGTTTTTACTTTGGAATCTTTCGTTTTGTATTTTAATTTGTCATCGGGTATCATGTCATACAGTTGTCATAAGAGTTTTTAAAACAACTGGCAAATCACACCCCTGAAAACGTATAGGTGAATTTAGTGAGAAATGTGTTTCGATTCCCTCGGCGCATGGCCGAATACAGCCAAGACTGTTTCTCAAGTATTGATGAACTTCGAAATGGAGTCAAGATTAGCAGAATGATGAATAAACTACCTCTACCAGGCTTTCTTCTCTCGAAGAGGATATATTTTCGAAGTGAAGTAAAGGCAGTCATTTTCTTTACTGTGCAGAATTTAGGCTATCCCATTCTGATCAATCCCAAAACCAGTTTGGACTGTATCAAAGAAATGCAAAACACTCAGGTAAAGGTATAGAGGCTGAGGTTTGTTGTGTAGTTAACAACTCATGATTAGCATTATGTACAGGACCTGAGGTCACTTGTCTAAACTGCAATACCTCAAAATCAAATCTACACTCTACATTGCATCAGTAAATCCCTCCCCAAGCTGACACCTCCCAGAGCTGATACCTCCCCAATATGACACCTCCCAGAGCTGATACCTCCCCAAGCTGACACCTCCCAGAGCTGATACCTCCCCAAGCTGACACAAAGGGGACACTTGAGGATTTAAACATTCAGTCCCAGGTACTGTCTCATTTATTACCATCCTGAATAGTTTTTGTCTGTTTTACTTAATGGTTGCATAGTTTAAGTTTAACAAGCTTTTACCTACACACTTGACAACATCTGCAATAATGCTTACAGTGTAACGTTTTCTCTCACAACAGTTTTTCATGGTCAAAAAGTGGAACGTTCTTTACTTGACAAATCCGTCGACTGATCTGAATCCTGATCAACATGCCTTCCAGATGCGTAAAATTAAAAGGTAAAAAGGCCCCGAAACAACAGGAACATAGAAATGGCTAGGTATGGAGTTCACTTGATCTATGTACAGTACATAAAATCGAGTCTAAAATTACTGACACCCTTGTCAAAACATTTGCAGAGATGACTTCTTTGAAAAAGACCATTCAAAAACTCACTGTATCCTCCAAATAAATTGGTACATTCAATTATTTTCTAATGTCATAACTGCTAAGAAAAAAAAAATGTTATTCTTAAAAACGTTGCGCTCTAAACCTTTTGTTTTAAATACCGTTCAAAATCCAACCACGCGGTAATTGGCCATTATCTGGATCCTTGTTAATTTTTCCACAAAAAATCAAAGACACAAGTGACAAAAAAGTCATTAACAAGCGTTGAAAAAAGGTTTCTTTAAAGGCATGGGCGTCCCATGTGGTCCACGGGTCTAAACTGCTGCTACGTGGGTTCAAATCCAGCCAATTGCGCTTTCAGGCAAAACTCTCTAGCTTTCCGCGCGAGACAATCAAATAAAGCATTTAAAACGCCTAGAGAAAAAAATATATATATATGATTAAAAAAAATACCCACCATGAATGCCCATTGAAAGTGTCCCGGAAATTGTAAACAAAACCCCATAAGCGACGTTTAGGATCTGAAGGCCCGTACCACCGTACCCAGTGACTTGCTGCAGTGCCCATGTTGGGCTCCGTATTCTGCACAGCCGGCGCGCTCTTCCACGCGTGGACAGAATTTCCCCCCGTTCTGGGGAAGCTGCAGGATCTGCCTGTTCCTTGTCCGAAATGTGGCCCTGCAGGGCTCGGCACAGCCAGACCAAACCGTCCAGTCACTCACCACACAGGACACCGCTGGGAGAGAGGACAGCGATTAGGACATGGCAGGAGGGAATGAAAGCAAGTACAAGCATGACATTAAAGTAGTGTCTGGTCTGTATGTTACTGAAAAGTGAGTTGTTATTGGAAGACAGCTAAAGGGTATATTGGCATATATATATGGCTTTTATATATATATATATATATATATATATATATATAAAAGCAAGGCGGGTAGTAATTACAGAATGACAATTAAATCATGTCACCTTGAAATAAATTACATCATTTGTAGGTTAACATCATTCATGTTTGCCTCGGATAGGTATAAATCGCTTTAAATCGTTTTGGGACTGTCTTTCTAGGCAACGCAACTTACTGTCCAGCTAGTTCGAGTGGAGTGTCATCTGGTTATATAGGCCGACTCTAGAAGCTGTTTACTTTAACACGTTGGCCCAAATGGATATCATACTAGTAAGAGTTGCATAATTCGGACAACATTTTATACGTCAAACTTCTTACCTGGGCAGGCGAGTTCATAATCATGACAGCAGTCCAGAGTAGAGATACAAGCCTGGTCGCAATAGCAGGTCCCATACGAACGGTCAGATCTCCATCCCTTACTTACGCAAGATGGGTCGCGGCCGGTGCAACAAAAACCTGCTTCTTGACACCCTGCATCACCTGGGACGCCCGTGAATGCCAGCAGCCCGAGACAAGCGTAGATCCAGCTGGCGCCACCCGTATACTCGAGCATGCTTATGGCACAGAATCTGTGCGCGCTCTAACTGCTTCTGGTACCTTCGGTCAAGCTATCCAGCAAATCAACATGCAGGGTCAATCTGTGTGTGTCGTAGAATTGGCAAGCGCACACGCTTAAACACGTTATGCTATCGCGCGGTATCAGCTAGGCTGGCTCTGAGCTCTTTTACATTTAAACAGATGCTGTGTACTATGGAATTATGTAAACAATAATGTGACATGTTAACATTATAATGTGACTTTTTACAATAAACTGACATCTTCATGATCACAACCTAATTAATATATATGGTCATGATCAACAATTGGAATGTCACGAGAAATATTAGAGGTAGTCTATCTGGGAGACGACCAAGCATTTCATGATACAATTGTAAGCAAGTTCAGATTTGCATCTGTGGATTAATTTACTTTATTGGTTCAAAGATTTAAACCATCTACGTTGCTGGCCCCAAAATCTTATCTTAACATGACGACTCAACAATATAAGTTATATATTAGATCATTTTATTAAGCTTATTGTGGATGAACTCCTTCAACCCTCCTTAAATCACAAACACGCTTACTGTAAGTAGCCTATAGCGATATTGTATAGCAGGGACCGCATGTATATTTCCCCCGGCAAAAATAATGGGGGAATGAACATATTGTTATGATTGCATAGACCATCCTTGCAACCCTTGTGGGCTTAAGCTGCTATATTTCCTGGCCCTTTGTGCCTCAACATGTGAAAAGAGTGGATTAATCACATTCCTATGGCCTTGGCCATTCATGCAGAAAGAAAAACACCCTGATACACATGTCCCAGCTCCTGAATACTGAGTGTGTGTACGCTTGTGTGCACACACACACACACACACTATACGCTTAGACCCACTGTGCGGCCCCTGCCCTTGTGCACTCTGGGTGTTCTAGGGACCCTCTGCCTTTGACGCTCTAATAAACCCCTGATCAGCCCCACCAGACAGTCCCAAACACAGCCTGGTAAATGTTATTTGGGCAGATACATTTAGTGACCCAGCCAGTCATACGTCTATTGCACTTGTTGAATGATGAGATTGGCATGTTGAACAAAGAATCGGTAGACCAACCACAGGAGTCTGTTGCATATGTCTTGTGCAGTAATGCAATAGCATATACAGTGACTTGCAAAACACCTGACAAATGTTCACATTTTAATGAACATGTTTTCCTGTTTTAAATATATATTTTAAACTCAAATACAAAACAATAGTAAGGTGACATTGTTATATATTGGAAAATATTTTGAAAACCAAAAAACTGAAATATGTTTCTTGTGTAAGTATTCAACCCCTGTGTTGTAGAAGCTTCTGGTATAAACAAATTGTCTAGCGAGGACACAATTAATTTACCATTAGTCGCAATCTGTGAAACACCACTGTTGAACAATCATTGGTGCAGCAATTAATCTGAACAAAATTCTACAAACGTAAAGAGGAATTCATAAATCCATGAATTAGAATGAGGGTACTAAAGAATATTACAACTTTGGATATCCAAGTAAGCATAGTTGGATCAATAATCAAAAAGTTAAAACTTTACCACATCACTCAGACACCTTTAAGAAAAGCTTGTCCCTCAAAAGGTATTGCTCCCTTTCGCAACCACTTTTAAGCAGCTAGAGAGTTCAGTAGCTGGGAAAGGAGTAATGTTGCACCGACCAACTTTAACCTGGCCAAACAAAAACCCAAATGTCCTTTCTCTTGAACCATTGTTATAGTGCTGGAATGCTTTGGGTTGTTGTCTGGTTGTAAGAATCATGTTCTGCCCAGCTTTAGCTCCTTGATTGATTTCCTGACACTATGTTCAAGAATCTCTTGGCATACCTCAGAGTTCATGATTCCCTTGATGACCTGCAGTTGACCAGGTCCAGAGGCTGAAGAGCAGCCCCAGATCTTGACATTCCCACCACCATGCCTGATTGTTGGAATGGTTCTTTAGGTGGTAGACAGTGTTGGGTTCTGTCAAATAGTTTTGATTGTGACCAAAAATAAATATTTTGGACTACTCGTTCCAGAGAGTAGACTTCAGGAAACCGTTTGGTTTATCCAGGTGGTCTTTGGAAAAGTATATTTTCCTAGCAACTCTATCATGTATGCCATTTCGATTCAGTTATTATTGTCTAGGGAGGTCTGCAAATGTAACCTAACAGTGAGGTTTATTGAGGCTAATATGACATCTACAGCATTCATTAGTTCCCATCTCATAGACAGCCAGCCTATTAAAGCTACACACACACAGAGAAATAGAGGGCCTGGGGAATCCTAGGGAATGCCTAGCTAGGAAGAAGTTCAACAACTGCGTTAAAATACTCCTGTATCAGTGTGCTCATAAGTATTTCATTTTATTATATTTGACTATCTTGTGTGCGTGCACATGCGTGCATGTTTGTCTACCTATCAGTCTGTTTGTGTCCCAGATGACAAAGGCCTTTGTTCCACAGATGATGGAAAAGGACCATGGCCACATATCCTCCCTCAGCTTCCCCGTCTCTTCAGTACTGCCTGTGTACAGATGAACCCAAACACTCCTCCCTCTGTCCTAATGATTAAAGCCTCAGGGCAATGAAGAGGACATTGCCTTGCGATGGGTGCTGTCTTTTTAAGTGGGATGGTAAAGGTTTTCCCAACATGTATTGTGTCTTAAGGCATTTCAGACTACTAGGCGTAAACGTAAGTGTGTAATGTAAACAAATAACTGGCAGTCACTTACATATAAAATCAAGTTTTTTTTTTGTTGTTGGGATAGACACCAAGCAAAAATGGATTGCCTGTTCAGATCCCACTGTAAAGGTTTGCCCCAAGTGTGTTAGTATCGGTTTCAACAGTGCTTGGCTTCTTTTTGAGGCTAGCCAACTCAGGGGACACATTGAAGCATAGACTTAGGTCTCAAGGCTTTTGCAAGTCTATGGGCCACAATGTGAAGCCCATTAACTAACAGGTAGAATAGAAGACAAGCAGTTTTCTGGAACCCCTGGTCTAGATTGAGGCTGTGAAACGATTCACTCTTGCCTGCCCCCCACAGGACTAAAGTAGAATTATACATTGCACATCCGGAGCCCGAGTAGGCTACGGTGTGAAATAAGCCATCTTGATATGCACTGTATTGATCACCCGCCTTTGCCAGCACATTGACACAGCGCACAGCTCTTTAACATCGGCCTCTCTAGACAGTCCTGTCCTGGGATGAGTTTCAACCAGTCGCAGGGGACATTCAAAGGGATTTGAATTACCCAAGTCTGTATACTGAACTCCGCATCTCACTTGTTGGTGTCTTGTTATTATGTATTTTAGAAGAGTAATGTGCTGGTTTGCTGAACGGTTTGATCCCACCGGCCACTCTCCTTGTCCTAATTGCGTTGTAGTTCAAGTAAATACGTCCTATAACTATAATGTGGCATAACACAAACTAAAATGTAGTTTTCATCCGACAGCCACTTCATCTACTTATGGAAACCAATGCACAAGTTGTCCACTCAAAAAGTTGGAGGACAGCCGCAATTTGATACTTGGAAACCGAGCTGTAGGCTTACAAGCCAACAATGACATAGGGAGAATGTTTTTATGACTTACACTTGCAGCCTCAAAATGGATGCATGCGTTTCAGCCACGGCAAAACATGTTCTCATCAGAACACCACACAATTTATGTGCAATATAGGAGGTCATATTTCCTCTTCCAACTTGTTAGTCCAATGTGGCGACTAAACTAGTCTCACGGTAGAAGTAGTCTCCGAAACACATTCAAGGAAGACATTCACAAAAATGTGTCTCTTGGCCAAGACACACTTTAATCTAGGGTTTTGTTTTCTTTAAACAATCTTTACAAAATCGGTTATCTTGACCCGTCAAAGGCTAAAGGTAAATTAAACGAATTAGAGTGCAGAGCATGTCTCTTTTCTTATGCACAAAAATCTTTTTTTATTTCGCCAAATACCTTGTTTTTTTCTTTTCTTTTGGTAACATGACAATATGCTGACACAGGCAACTCAAGCAAGTAATGAAAACACGTTTGAAAAAACACCTTGCTGCACATTGTTGACTGTGAGAAGCAATGAATTATGGACTTGGTATTTTGTTATATTTGTGTGATCGGATTAGCTATACTATGCTATACTATATAGTGCCATATTAATATACAGTGCTGTTTTTCTTTCTTTTTGAACCCAGTAAGATTATCTGATGCATAACCAGGGGTAAAGGGAGTTTAATTTAGAACAAGCCCACCTGCCCAAACAACTTCCAAAGGTTTTGTGCTGGCGGTCAATTGGCATGTACTAATTCTTTCTGGGACGAAAGACATCAGGTCAAGGAGGCAAAACCAAGGTAAAATTCTCCTTTAATTCCACCTTAATGATCTAATGAGAATGTGCTTTATTCCAGGATGTGGTGTAATGTGTTATGGAACCAGCTGTAACTGGATAAACAATTACTAATGTCCTACAAATTATAGAAAGGGAAATAACAACCATGATATATCCACACTATTCCCCTGACAACAAATGTACTACTCGCTTTCCAGTGCATATGGTCCAGTTTAAGGTTAGCCTGTCTCTTCAGTTGGAATGACACCAACAGTGCTCAAATCTAAATAGGGTTGGAGTTGCTATGCCAGAAACACATGTAGGTCAACACTAGTTTATCCATATATATCCAGTCCAAAATTGACCCTAGAACTTTTAACCTTTCTCTAAGCTCTATATTTTCTCTTGGAACAGATGTGCACACAAAACAAGAACAAGCCTGACCATTTGGTTTTGTGCGTGACAGCACACACACGTTTTACTTACATTCCATTTGGGACCAATGTGGAGTTGGTTTGACACTGAGGGGCGACGGGGAGGAGAGATGGGGGACATCGTGCTCAAACTCAACACTTATACTGCCCTGCCACCTCTCACAGCGGGGACAGACAACGTCACAGGACATCACACACACACACACACACACACACTACAGGCACACTACACGTAGTCACTAAACATTCCAAGCCCTACGAGTGGTAGTCTTCTTTAAGCACTCTAGGAAAACCAACAGAGGTTCACTAGCTGCATCCTATCCTGCCATGTTGTCTCATACCTCACAGGTAAATGCTACCGTAACAACCGGACCATGGCTGAAAAACTATTTGAAACCATTAAAAACAGGGGGAAAATAACAAAATATTTCAAAAAAATAAAAAAAATGCATTTCTTTCACAGTTATTCCATTCTCAACTGAGTAGACCGCCATTATACATTGAATACGATGCAGCTATTTTTCTGTCAAGCAACAAAAAACAAATGAATAATGTGTACAATTAAACAACATCAAGGTGGAGGAAATAGTTTTTTCTTCTATCAATATTGTTTAACTGAACACTCTGGAACATTTCATATAACATTAACACAAGAGATGGTTTAGAGACTACAGTTGCACTCTGCATCCTGTATAATTATAAAACAGCCTTTCAGAACACAGTGTCAGAGTTTTCTTCTAGTGCTTCTTTCAAACAACCAATGGCGTGGGTCTACACAGCGCCCCCCAGAGCCTGTGGTCCCAGTGTGCTTGAGTTAGCCTGTTTGATGAGGAGAGTCTCAGCGCTGTCGGCCTCCTGTTGGCCACACCTACAGGAACAACACAGAGCAGGGTCACCCGTCCACACTCACCGGATCCTCGGGGAAACCAGGCTCACCGAAAAGCTTTAGAAAGTGCTCGGGACGTACTAGTCCCCGTCCGGCCTTCCAGAAGCCCGCTCTTACCCAGAGAGCGGTCCGTTTCCTGTCCGATCGCTGGTCTGCTGCTGGTCAAGCTCCGCCAGTAGTTTCAAGATATTCAAGGCAGCCTGTTGACGAACGGGAGGGGATCATCTGATGTAGCCCACAATGCCCCTGATGCATACCAACGGGTCTGGTTTAGAGCACCGTGGTCTTACACAGTGCTCACAGGCAAACCTACGCTCTGTCAGAAAGGCCTTATATCTCCACGGGCCACACGACCTGTCATAACCACAAAGAAGTCTCGCTGCGGTGCTGTGAGCCTCACCATGTCGTGACACGACTCCACATCCTTGCCAATGCCGTGGCTGATGAGGGGTGGCTGAGAGGAGCAGTTGATCAGCGACACCAACTCGTTCTTGTTGTTCTTGGGAAAGTCTTTGTACTCCACCTGCGAGGAGCAGATCACACAAACAATAGCACACGTCAGCCCCTCGGAGGGCACGGATGAATGATGTGGGTGGGTGGGTTAGGGGGTGTACCTGTAGGCCTTGTACACTGGCCAGGTAGCTAAGCTGTTCGGAGGGTCTGGTCAGAGGTCCGTGTGGTACCAGATGACCCATACTGTTCTGGCTCTTTAGGATGGTCTCGGCGGTCAAGGAGGTTCCAGCGTACAGCAGCTCGTTGGAAATCATGGCGGTCAAGGTGGCCTGCGAGAAAAGGGATCAAACTAACACATTACATTACCGGGAACCTACTTAAACAGGGCAACATTCAAATGTTTCTTACAGTGAAACGAGAACAGTAATTGAACTGCACTCTGGTGACTGAAAGTCTTCAACTATAAAAAGTGCTTTTCTTTTGCTCTCTTACCTATGCAGATATAGTTATAGTTAAGTTCAGAACAGCTATCAGTCCAAAAGTACTCAGTGGCTGTGAAGGGCAGAGCAACTGTGTTGTTAATTTATCCAGTTACCTACGCCCAAACCAGCCGTTAACAATTAGTGTATGAGTATAAATACTTGCATATTTGCATTGTGCTAACCATGACAACCACACCTTTAACACCAACCTATTTCAAAATTAAGAGAAAAAACAGGCAAAAAAAAACTGAGGTAAAACGCAGCTCATCTAAAATTGTTTTGAAAGTTCAAATGTGGCCTAATTTTCACGAAGATGGGATCTGCACAGCTTCTGCATAAAATGAAATACATTACGAAAATGTGTCAATGGATGATTACAAGGCATTATGAAGATTTGTCAGGTTGTTAAAACCAAAAATAGATAGAAAACAAACCCTATCATGTTACATCTTGATTTGGACATCTCTGCTTCTCATCAACTTTGCAGTGAATCCATGATTCAATACGTCAAAAAACATTAAACAACAACACACATGTACTGTTTTTCAGAAATGAATTGTAGAGACATAATCCGGAATAAGATAAGTAACATGAATCGGTTGGTAGTGTTTTGTGACACAAGCAACGTAGTCAACGGGGCGGCACCGTAACCAAAAGCACCTTGGCCGAGTTTGTCCGGTGGTTGTAGTCCTTATTCTGGTGCCCCTGGCTAGGGCTCGCACCCACAGCCTGGGCCACCTCGGGCACCATGGGCAGGATGCCGGCGGGGAGCTGCTGGTGGCTGAGGTAGGGCAGGCGGTAGTCCTCGTCCTTGGAGCCTGACGGATAGGAGGCAGCAGAAAGACACTTGAATGAAATGGGAAATTAAAACCTGCATCACGTGAGAGAATCACATGCTACGAAACACACAAAACCTACCCACACTGAACCTGCCAGAGAACGTCTGCGAACTGCCATGCTTAGAACAGCGTGTGTTGTTCAAAACCCTGTTCCTAAAGCACTCACCAAGTGACTGGCTCTCTTCCACAGAGCCCGGCTCAAAGAAGGTCACTTTCCTTCCATCCCCGTTTTTCTTCAATGGAACCTGGAGTCACGATGACACACAGCAAGAACACACATTAATTGGGTAACAACGATGAACAGCAGGAAACACATTAGCCGGGCGCTCAAGGGTGGATACAACACATGCACCAATGGCCAGATCAGAACATTACTAGGGTCTGACTAGACAGCCGGTGTAACTGGGATGTCCGTGGGGCTCTGTGGGACAAGCTGCACCTTTTCGTCAGTCTTCAGTGCTGGTTTGGGGGGCTGAGGCTGAGGCACTTTAAAACCAAGAAGCTCCAGCATCTTTTCTGCAGCGTTCCTCTTGGCCACCTTCTTACTGGGGCCCAGGCCCTCCGCACACTGGCCACACACTGTCACCTGTTGACCACAAGCACAGGTCACCACGGGGGAAGACTCCACAACAGACACACAGGAGACCAGAGAGATTTAGTCTGGAATGGCGTGCACCTTTCAGCTTTAGCTCCATTTCCCCTGTAATAGGCTGAGTGTAACATTTACCATGTTGTTCACACCCCTCTGTATGCCACAAGGGCCAAGAGAGCGTTGGCCCCAAGCAGAAGTGTGTAGGACCGTGTGTTGGCCCCGAGCAGGAGTGTGTGGGGCCGTGTGCTGGCCCAGAGGAGTGTGTGGGACAGTGTGCTGGCCCAGAGGAGTGTGTGGGACTATGTGCTGACCCAGAGGAGTGTGTGGGACGCTGTGCTGGCCCAGAGGAGTGTGTGGGACGGTGTGTTGGCCCAGAGGAGTGTGTGAGGCCGTGTGTTGGCCCAGAGGAGTGTGTGAGGCCGTGTGTTGGCCCAGAGGAGTGTGTGAGGCCGTGTGTTGGCCCAGACGAGTGTGTGGGACGGTCTCACCTGCATGATGAACTCCCTGCGTCTGGGCAGGCCCCTCTCGGTCACCAGGCGGTACTCCGGCTCCTTCTCCTTCTTAGCCTGCTGGACCTGGGCCAGGCGGCTGATGGGGTTCATGCCCTGCCCGTACTCTGGACTGGTCTGCAGCTGTTCGGGGAGAGAACGCTAATAAACAACGTTTTCACCGTTAACACTCCTTTCTGCAGCCTTTAAGAAATGACCCACAGCCCGTAGAAGCGCAGGTTCTTTAAGACTTACGGTATTTGTTGCAGTGCGGCACACCTCGATGGGATACACAATTCTGCATTAGACCTCTAATGTAGCGACTTTCATGTTAGAAATATTGAATAATGAAAATAATAAAATTTTCGGGGACAGTTCATTTTAACTAGTGCTCATAGTTTGCAGCATTCCTTAATATGAGGACCAATGAGTGCACCCTCTTCAAAGACCTGCCAATCTGACCGTTCCAACGTCAGTAAAGGGCTTGTGGCACATCTCAACCACTGCACCCTCCCCCTACACCTCCCTGCTCGCCTCACCTTGATGATGGACTTGGTTTTCTTCTTGATGCGTGCAGGCTGCATCTTCTCCATGCTGGGGGGCAGCTGGGGCAGTCTCTTCAGTTCCTCCAGGACAGCTGTAGCTGCCAGCTTCTTGGCGATCTTCTTGCTCTTGCCCTCGCCCTCCCCGCTGAACTCCCCCACCGCCACCCGCACCATGAAGCTCTTCATGTGGGGCGGGCCGGCCTCCTTCAGAACCTCCAGAGCAGAGAAGACACGGACGTCACACACGGGGGCGCACAACATGGTGGGAGAAACACTGGCCATCCCATTTGTTCCCAGTTAATAGTCCCGCCCCCCAAAAGAACGTCCCGTCCCTGTGTGGTGTGGAACAATGGGAAAGGGGTCCAAAGCCTACCTCAAAGCTGACCGGCATGCTCCTCTTCAGGGCGATCTCAAAAACCTGACTGATTTCTGATTTGTTGAGGTTCTCCTCAGTATCTTCTCCATTCACCTGAAACCAGAGGGTTCATCAGAGTTCAGGTCAGAAGAGAGACGTGTCCCATACAGCAGCACGGCTACGTGACGCAGCTCGGCGGCAGTAACCAGTGGAATTCACGGCATTGTCACATTCAGCAGGCGCTAGCATACGGACAAAATACCGGCCATACTCCCAAAGACGTGAACTTTTCTAGGAATTCCAGTCGGAGGACCCAGAGGAGCACGAGGGATAAACGGGAACCCTTCAACCACACTTCCCACCCCATGGTCCCCCCCCCAAGCTCGGACCTCAGGCACCTGCTGCAGCAGCATGGGCTCCTTCTGCAGGGTCTTCAGGGCCTTGGCGGCGGCATCGTGTTTGGCGAGCTGCCGCGTGCGTCCCTTCCCGTGGAACTGCTGGCCTCCGATGTTCAGCTCCATGTGGTAGAGCACGGGACCCACCGGGGGAAAGGGGTAGTAGTACCTGAACACAGACGAGACAGAATGACCTTGACCGCGTGGCTAGAAGCGCTGGCGTCTGGCACGTGCCCGTCTCCATCACACGGCAGCACCGCCTCTGAAAGGCCGGGGATATTACGGCACGGCAAGAGCACCCCTCCCCCCACCCAGGAGAACAAGCCAGCGTACTGTGGCATGGACCGCTGATAAGGCCCCGGGGCTCTGATGTTGTAGTTGAAGCTGGGCGGTCTCATCCCGGGGAAGGGGTCTATGGGCTTGTACATGGGCTTCTTCCCTAACTTCATACAGAGGGCGTTCAGCTCCACCGTGTGCGTCAAGCAGTCGACTGTGGCAGAACAGACACAGACAAGGCCGGGGGAAAAACAAACAGAAAACGTTACAGGACAATGGGGACCAAACCTTAGATAGATCTGATGATCACAAACCATTTTCAATATGGAATGTACACGTAATGCCACATACAATCAATGGTTCCCAAATCATGACCACAACTTAAGAGGATGACCTCATGACAACCGCACCGCCACCCTCCACAGGACCCTTTGGAGCGGTGTTCAAACCGGAAGGCAGCGACTTTACTGTTGTGCCATTCTGAGGCCCAGGAACAGTTCATACTTAACTCAAGAATAATTGTTGGTGAAATACAAGTGCAATAGTGTTAATCATCACATGACTATCGGGCCAGCTACAGATTTATTAAAACTGGCCAAACGCCGGTTCCTAGGAACCTATACACACATAGCCAGATGCACTGGGTTCTTGCCTGTGTTGTTGCGGGGGTTGCTTCTCATGCTAGGTTTGGGCAGAGTGGTCTGGGCTAAGGCTGTGGCAGCAGCGGAGTGCTGGGCCTTTTTGATACTTGTCCCCTCAGCATCCCAGTGCTGATCCCCCAGAGATAACCTCACTGAGAAGATCTGGCCGAGGAAGGAAACAGAGACAAGTAGAGACAAAGACATGAGACATTGTTCTTTTGAATTAAACTGGCAGGTGAGCGCTAGGTAGACAGGGTATAACTGGGTTGTGTTCAGATGGCACAAAATGTAAGAAGCTGAACATACATTTCCAGATGCTCCATGAAATTGTCTCACCACTGACACAGGTCAACTTGATTAATGCTTTTTTTTTTATATAATCTTCTACAAGTGACTTGATCTTTTCGAGAAGTTTGGTTGGCAAAAAAGCGTTTAGGAAAATATTGCCACCCCAAAAAAGGTTTTGTCCAGTTAGCCCTTCCAATTCCATAATATTTATAGAGATCCACCCCAAATCCAGACTGTGGTGGTCGGCTTGGTGCAATAAGAATAGCGTAGCCTACGGGACTAGCTAGGAGACCTGTTGCAAAACCGTTTTCTACAGTGGGCATATACTAACAAAACGACCCATGTTAATTAGCCAGTCAGTGGTTGGGGGGTTCAGTTACCTTGGAGTGAGCAGGTCCTTGCTCACAAAGCAGCTTGTACTCAGGCTGGATCTTATTGAAACGGGCTAACTCATTCACCAGACACATTGGGGTCTTCTCTTTAGGGTTTGCCATGTTAGATACTAAAAACAAAAGAGAGTCCATTGAGAGACACCAGACAGACAACTTTGGCACATGCACGAAAATGCAGACACAAACCTGTGGAGGGGCTGAAGGGTGTAGCTGAGCCTGAGGGTAGGGCTGAACTGCGGAGAGGGTGACTTGCGCTCTCAGAGGGCAGGGGGCCCGATGCACAGGGAATGCTATACCCTGGCTGGGGCTGAGACAGCTGCTGCATAGGGCTAGCAGTAGGAGCGGACATTGGGTTACCCGGACACTGGAACTGGGACATGCTGGTCGGCTGGCTTTGGTTGAGTCAGACGGTAGGCTCAGGTTAACTCCAGATGAGAGCTTTTCGGTGCACCAGCAAAACAGACGTTTAAGGTTTATTCAATTTTGAGGACAGTGTCTGCAAAGCTCTGCCTAAAGTGGATCACAAATATAGTGGTTTAGCTGGGTTTGTTTTGAAATGGGTAATCAGGAAAAAAAAGATCACTGGCTTATAGCCTTTTGTCCTAACTGGCAGTGACACCAAAAACATTTAACAATTACGTTGCAACAGGTAAAGAAATTAGGATCTTACATCAGACATTAAAAAACAGAATGACATCATTAAAGCACTGCAAATACAAAAAGAGAATTTCCTGCGAAATGTTTTAAAGAAACTGGAGTGAAAAATGTCATTCTGCAGACAATATTGAAGGCCCAACTTGCTAAGATGTTTTTTCTGCTGTGTGTTCCACCTATTTGTTGGCCCACTGGCAAGTGAGCAAATTTGCGTGATTAGCGGAAAAGCGCAGAATGTGCTACAGTAGTCAGTTAACGTCGTTATACAGCCTCAAAAAGTATATATTTCATAAAACTACAGGGCTGTCCTAGCCAAAAAACTATAGGGTACCAAGTTGTGCAAAATGGTATCAGGGTCATTGACAGTGGTTGTCTAGATAAGTAGTTATGGTTGTGCCAATTCCACGCTTGTAAAACACCACAGCGACTAGCTAAATAGATACAGTCAATACTACTAGCTAAATAAACTGACTAGTTAGCGAACTAACAATCAATCAATGTATCCCGGTGACGTCAACACAATTCACCGCGAGGGTGTTTATATTTAAAACTTGCTATGAAAACATTGAATATATTTGCAATAAATAGTTTACATCTGGCATACATTTAAAGCACAAAGTTTATGACTGAACGAGACAAAGTATGATGCTTTTCTACCTAGCTAACTCCTGCAGCAAATTGATGGATGTCTAGCTAACCTCTCGTTAGCGGGAGCCGCTAGTCAACTACACTACAAAGTAGCTAACGAGGCTAGCTATTAAAGAGGCGTCTATTAAACCTCACCTCGTTCTTTCTGTCCAGTTCTTAGTTATTCCATTGGATACGTTGCTTAAGTATTGTACTGGTTTGTTTTTGCTCCAAATGTTTTGGGTTTCCGTGTGAATTTGGATCAAATGTTATTGGGGAAAAGGTAGGGAAAAGGCAGACAAGGCAAACACTAAAGAGAATGGCCCAATCTTGGTTTTCTCTTCCGGGAAATGACATCGTTCAGATTTCTAGCTTGCTGGCTGGGAGGAAGTCTGTCTAGAAAAGTGTGCTTCTTTCGTAGCTAATGAATAAACACAGATGCATGCATTTAGTGCGTTCATATCACAGTTCAGCCACAGACGAGCACATCCACAGTTCAAAAAATGGGACAGAAATGTTTGAAAGAACTTACGCGGCCACACCTATTTTACGATGAATAGGCATCATAAACATTGTGCAGTGGTGCATTGGTTTACTGAAACAACAAATCAAACCATACATATTCTCAAACAATTTATTTGAGCAGTGTCGGACCATAAGATGCTAAGAATGTTCACTTACATGGTGAAATCTTTACAATCATTATTAAAAAATATATAAAAAATAAAGTACACACAAGCTTATTCTGCTCTAGTATAACACAATAATTCACTATAAAATATTGCTTCTCTATGACCAAATATTTTTTGTGTCCATTCTATGATATGGAAAGCAAGTCATACCGCATTCATAACCAAGAGGAAGTGTGATTTTACTACATGATCGTGAAAACTAATTGAATCAGTGTTGTCATAGAGCAAATGTCGGTCCTGCCTTGAGTTTTGTTTAAAAAACGTTTTGCAAATAAAACTCCGGCTGAGCTGGTGTCGCCTCAAGAAATTACGGCTAACAGTTTTCAGCATTTGAATGAAATAACAAACGTTAAAAAACACTATTTGTAAACACAATAATTAGTTTACATTCATTGGAGCTGTACTTTAAGTTTATAGTTTACAGCCATACAAACGTTGCCTTCACTTTTAGCAACAGTCTTGAGCGACTGCTTAGGAAAGGGGTATAAGGTTTGTACTCAGACAATGACCGATTCACACCTGTTAGTCTAGCTAATCCGCCTTGAAACTGAACTCCACGATTCTGCGGATGGGAAGTAAAATGACATGTACACACAAACGCTGCAATACATTTTTTGATTAGGTGATGTGATGGCATCCCACAACCGCATTTAATAACTTTCCTTAGCGTCAAAAGTCATGCTCAAGCCGTTACAACCATCCGCCGATTAATAATACGGTCTACCGCGGACCATGCGCCGCTATCAAAGCTAATACAACTGATTGTGCAATTAATCAACAGCTGTCGCTTGCAAATTATTTTCGATCATCAATCTTAAGCATTTAACGCATTCAACTAGTATTTACAACTGGTAGCGTCCGCATTCCCACTTGGTTACGAGTGCAGCATGAGGCAGTGCATGTGTTTAATGAAGCCGTGGTTGCGACTCATGTCATATCACGCAGTTGGCTAAAACGTTAAACACACATCCAGGCATTGTGCGATCGTGTCTGCATTGTGGTCAGCCAGGAACATTTGCAGATGGTCTAGGTTTGAACTTTCTACAGATTGTATGTCTGACGTATGTTCAGTGAGTCTCGAAGCATCAGGTCCCTGAGGCGCCACAGTGCATCTGCCATCGTCTTGTGGGCTCCCTTGCTCTTTAGCCAATGGGAAGGGAGCTTGCTCTCTTGCTCTTTGGACAGGTGGACATCTCTCCGGCGCGCTGTGGAAATGACAATTACGTTATTAATTACAACCAAGACAGCGATTTAATTGGACGTTTGAAAACAAAATGAAAAAAATGTACATGGTATTAAAGAGAGAAGGACATCGCTGTGCATACTATATTCAAGGTAATTCAGTATGCTGCGGGACAGATGTGCATTGAGAAGGTAACTAGTAAAGAACAAACCCAAACATGCGAGTAGAGACATACCTTTGAGAGATTGGTCCCACTTGCTGACGGTGTTGGTCTCTGCGTTCAGGCCCTCAATGTACTTGAGGTAGGCCTCGGAGTGAAGCACTCTCTGGGTCTTGGGCGGTGGAGCCACAAACATGGGAGTCATGGGCTGGAGGTGGGACGGCTGCCCCAGCTGGCCCATGCCAGGGTAGGGTGGAGGGGCCTGCTGTCCTGGGCTAAACATCCCGGACTGAGGGGCCATAAGGAGAACAAGAGCTTTCACATTGCATGTGGCTGCCGTACATACATGGGCCTGATGTTAATTCAAAACACAGTCCCAATTCTAGAAAACCAACAGCATTATGCAGTAACTCGCTGGCAGTGCTTTTAGTCGAATGTTCATCTGCTTACCTGTTGCATGTAGTGGTGGCCTCCAGGACTTCCTTGCATGCCATTTATACCAGGACCCATCATGCCTATCACAGTGAAGGTAAAAATGACCATCCACACACACTACCGACACAACAGGGTAACACGTGGTGTGAGTTACATCCCACGGAGAATGGGCACTAGAGCATGCTGTAGGGCACATGTTATTTCTACAGGAAACGGTGTGACCGAGGGTTATTTGCGGTGAATGTCCACATGCTGTGCGTTTGTCCATTTGTTAAGGCGCTACGCAATGTTTGAGAGGAAATGTGGGACTGAATAAAGCCGAGCCATATTGAATGAAGAAGAAGAAGAAGAAGTGAGGCCATGTGGAAAACCTGTAGTGCTAAACAGACGAAAAGAAGGTTGCCGCCCTGCTACGTAGCTCAGACACAGCAACAGTGTGTCTACATCCTTTAATTGTTCTGCCACCTGTACCTCAACAACAGTTTCCCCGTCCTCCAACAAAAACACACAGCGACCAGGCATGGCAGCCTAAACGGCCAGTTAAACACCACAACAAAGCCCGCCCGTGGACCAAGGTAAACCCCTCCAGCAGGAGAGACCGAGACAGGACCGACTGACCAGGACAGACGTGGCCCTGGAGTGGATGGTGGGTGGTTGTGGTCTTACCCGTGTGGGGCATGCCAGGGTGGTACCCGGGCACACCTGGCTGGAAGAGTTGGGGGGGCATCGGGCCCATGTGGTGGGGTGGCATTGGGCCCATACCCAGCAAGCCCTCATAGGGGCCCTGCATGGGCATACCGTAGGGGGGACCGTAACCCATCATGCCTTTGGAGGAGGCGGGGCCATGGGAGAGGACAACAACAACATATCCATGCATAAGTGACATGCAACTGACTAGCCCAAAGACATGCACTACATTTGGATGATTATGAAAACAAAAACGAAGTTCAACCAGTTAGTAAGAGAAACCAAGCTAGGTGTTACTGTGTTAATACATCATAGGGTTGTAACAGTACGCCGAACCCACGCAACGGTACGTATCGCAGTTCGAGGGGCATGGCTCGGTACACAGCGGAAACATGGGTCTTCAACCGTTACTGAAAAACAGCTTTTACTTTATTTGGTGTATAAAGATAAGATATTTAGGGAAAAGGGTTGTGTTGTTTCTTCACGTTTTCGTGTTGCTCCAGCGATACTGATACAGGCATATGGTCGACATGGATGTGTCAACTAGTGCTGGAAAGTCTTAACTCTGACAGTCTTCAGACGCTTATTTTACATATCTGCAGGTAGCAGTTCAAATAAACGATTTAGAACGAACAAGTCACTAGAAAAATACTAATTACTCTAAAGTCAGTCAAATGAATCGTTCAAAAGCCATTACACACAGAGCCATTAAACACAACGTAGCTATTTCTTTTTAAAACGTTTTGAAATGTTTTCATCCCGGTTTTTGTGCAAGCCGTGAAGAACCAGCTGTACCATATGGTACCGTTATGAATTTGGGTACTGTTACAGCTCTAATATATTAACACAATGATGGGATGATAGAAAAGGATATTTAAAAACTCTTCTTGGTCATGCAGTTGCTATGGATCATGCAAACCCTGACTGAATGCAAAACAAACCCTGAATGAATGCAAAACAAACCCTGACTGAATGCAAAACAAACAAGTGGTGAAATATTCAAAGTGATCAATACCAGAAACAGCCAATAATAAGGATGCAGAGTAGTTTGACAATTGTGCACGGACAATCTTTGAATAGAGGAAAGGTTAAGTGAATTAAGGTTGAACCGTTTTAGCAGTCCAGCGTCATAATTTCTCAGGGGCTGCTAAATCCCAAGTGCTCACGGCATATCCCCGAGTCCCAAATAAATCCCTACCCTCTAACCCTAGCCCCTACCCTCTAGGCACACGTGTTGCTCGGTGTGCTTAGTGGCTAGTGGCCGATTCAGGATTCGCTGCCCGTCTCGGTCTCCGTGAGGAAGGGTTTACCTGGACCAGGGGTCATTCCCATGTGGCTAGGCGAAGGCACCACCCCCATCATGGCCCCTACTGGGGTACCTGCTCTGGGAGAAGCATGCTGCTGGGCTGCCCTCTCCCTCTCCTGCTGTTCCACCACCTTGGCTGCCCGCTCTGGAACAAACAGTAACATGCATTCTTGCAAAAATCCATATGCGTCTGATGTTCAGCGCGGGATATTAAATAATGAAGCGGGTCATCTGGAATGTACCATCGGATCCTGATCGCAGGGCTTTGATCCACTTGCGAAACTGGAGGGCTTCATGGAGGGCACACACAATCACTGGCCTCTTGATAAGGTAGACTTATCGGATATTGGGTATGACAGCCTCCACAAGGTTCAATGCGTTAGGAGATGCCCTTCGGTACATTACTACCGTAAAACCGGGTTATCTTAGTACCAGGCTTCTCGGGCACCTTGAACCTCGCTTTTATTAGGAGTTTGTGCTCAAAGAAATGCCGCTCACTGGATTATTTAGTTGTTTATCACAACCAATGTAGAGGATCTGGTGGATTCCATTGACCTCCATCTGAATGTAATATTTTCTTTTTAAATGTACGTAAGCCTTTTTGGACATCTCATTACCATTTTGCATACATTTCTTCTCAGAAACATCACTAAATTGTTTCTTGATATGTGTTAACATTTCCACTGCACACGTCTCAGTACGGTCATGCTTCGCTGGCCTTATTACCTTCATATTCGACCTTCTTTGGCCCCTCCAGGTTCCTCCACTCTGTGCCCACCAGACGGCTCAACTCCCCAAAGGAAAAGTCAGGGTGACGGGTCTTGATGACTGAACGCATCTCACTGCTGAACAGGATGTAGCCGCTCATGTTGATCTTCCTCTTGGAGCCTTCTTTCTTAGAAACCCCCTTTACCTTGGGAGTGGACTGTGAAGAGAATCCGCGGGTAGACGGGTCAAACAACAACGACAAACCTTAATGAATATACCTTCTAGGTTAGACCATAAGAGGCCCCAGGTAGTGACGTCTGGCGTGTGTGGGGAACCACAAACTGCTTTTTTAGCAGTTTGGGATGAGGTTTGAGATGTCAGTAAGACAATGGTAGTGGCTGTTAATTCTGGGTAGGGCGATGCGAGATCCACAAGAGGGTAAAGGCATGGGGGCGGGGGGGTAACATAGTTGGGACCAAATCACAGGGGTGGAAGGGGTAAACGTTTGGGCAATAGGTGTTGGGTGGGAGCGTGGAGGTGTGTAAGACCTGGGGAGGGGTATAAGGCATGATGTCCAAATCGCTTGCCAGAGGAGTTTGAATTGTGGGCATGGAGGGAGTCTCTGGAGCCTCATCCTCATCCTCCAGATCATCCAGGTCCTCATCTCCGTCATCCATGTCTGCCAGCTTCAGCTCAAGCTCCTCAATCTTCTTATTCAGCAGAGGCGACGGCTCCTTCTGGGGCACTATCAACTTCCTGGACATAGACCAGGTCAAAGAGGACCCTTAATCCCAGCCATTCAAGAACCACACCAGTGCAAGACATCTACATCAGAATTTCTCTCTTTGGTTTTCCTTCAGTGGACATTACATATATCAATCCAACCAATGGGGGACAGTGAATTAGTCCAGTACAAACTACGGCTAACGGAGAGAAAGGCTTTTGCCTGTCGTACGCATGTCAGTTGTACAGAACATGAGACGCTCCCACCTGAAGTAGTAGACCTCATCGTCCACCACCTTAGCGTGGAGGGAGAAGCGCTTCAGGCCTTTAAACTTTTTCATCTGCTTCTCGCTCTCAATGTAGCGGCTCTCACACAGGAACACGTCCTCCTCAGACACCTCAGTGGGCCGACACGACAGGTAGTCCTTGAAGGAGGACACCACACATTTCCCTGCAGGACGTGGGGAGAAACAGAGGGCACGTTGGTTGATCGCGTGGCCAGAAATACTGCCACTGAACCCCCATGTTACTTCATGTCTGAAACGGAGAATAGTGAAGCAACGGTAGCGGCCATGACAACATCAATCTTGTGATGTGTCGAGGTACCTTTCACGCAGGTCATGGGGAATGTCTCCTCCAGGGGGCTGAGGAACACCTCCCTCCTGTAGAACATCTTGGTGGGCTCGTGCTCCGTCTCTTCGGGGTGGATGAATATTGGCCCGAAAAAGAAGGCCAACCTGTCACGCACCCACAGCTTCTCTATCCTGTAACCGCCCAATAGCCAGTTAGCTTCCCAACGTCCACATTCCAAGACATACACATCTCCTTGTGAGTGGTTGGCTTACCTGCCAATGTGCGGTTTGATGAGGCCATGTGACTGGACGTACACGCAGTCTCCCACCTTCACCCACATGTTGTTGAAATGGAGCTGGTCGTAGTACTGACAGCCAGGCTCTCCTCCCGTCATCTCCACAGGCACGTCCTCACGCTCCTACACACAGTCACACACTCAGTAACACCGCTAATTCAGCTGAGCAGGCCCAAGACGTGTGGTCCTTCCCAGAAAAGCTGCAGCATCTTCGGTGGATGCTCCAAAGCTGGAGGCTGGCTTGCTTCAGGTCAACCAAATGGAACGTGATACAACCCAATGGTTGGTGTGCTTATTTAGAAAATAAAGTGCCAAGTGTTGCCTATCAGGGTCGTATCTGTGACGGACTTGCAAGACAACCGCTAAAATAAAAATACCCAGCGCCCAGGCGTCCTACCTTGTCGACGATGCTGAGGCTGCCGTTATCGGCCACCGTCAGCAGTTTCTCCTGATCACGCTTGGCATACATGGAGGCCACCCTGATGACGGGCAAGGGCACATCCCGGGTGACGAACCTCACCGCGGCCGGCACGGCCCACATCTTGATCTTCTTGAAGGCCTTGTTCCTGGCAGAGTAACGGGACTCGCACACAAACACATCGTCTGGTCGGAGGCCCTCGGGCTGCAGCTTGAAGTAATCCTGGTGGAAGGGAGCAGATCAGCATGTTGGAGGGGATCGGTTTGCAGCAATAACTCCTCTGCAACTCTAGAGTAATTTGTGTTAAAAGGCCTTTTGTAGATGTGTCATTGTGTGTAGTCCTTTTTAAGTAGTACAGATTGTAAGTATACACATGTGGCGGTGGTACATTGGGGTGGGGAATGTTCTCCTGGAACATGTCAGGACCCTTCAAACCAAGTAGGTTACAGGTAAAAGATGGGGTGTATTAACACGGCTGGTGACCAGGTGCATCCCATCATGGCTGCAGTTTATCCTTCATCACACATTGATACTTCCAGCCGGATAATCTGCCATGACACACATGGTCTCGGAATGCTTCCAAAAGCATGAGTTCACCGGATAGGCCGGAACAACCCAATGAATCACCTTAAGGGTGAGATGGAAAAGGTTGGTTGCAGCATGAATGTGTTACCGTCCCATCTGCAGCAATTGAGTGATGCAGTCGTGTCACGATGGACCTACATCCTGGTGGACCTTTTAACACCTTCCAGAAGCCAAACCCCAAAGGATTCTGGCTATTCTGAATGTAAAGGAGGGTCTGGCTCTGCACTAAAGAGGGTGTTTTAATATATAGGCTACTACTTGTATATTATTTAAGATTATTAAACATTAATGATGTTATCAAACACAACTGCCTGGTGAAGGACTTTGACCTAAACGTTGCAGACTTCTAAATAAATGATTACATTTGTAAGCATCAGTGTGCCAGAATATGTTCATTTTCTATGAAACTATTATACAACACCTGGTTGTTCCACTTGTATGATACAAACACATGAACACTGAACCACATTCTGATCCAGCTGTAAGTATAATGTACCATGCTGATACACTGATGGCCTTACCTTGACAAACATCACCATACATTTCCCCAGTATCTTGCTGACTTGCACTTTGTTGAAGTAGTCACTCTTGAAGACCTCCTGCTGGAGGAATTTGCGCGTGGCCAAATGGAAAGTCTCACCGGGCCTATAGAACCAGCAGCCATACAGCCACTTGTCACCTACACAAACACGCGCACACACACACACACACACACACACACACGTTTACTGAGCTATCGAATTGGGAACACAAATGTCGACTGCCCTTAATTCTTTTTTTCTAATTTAACAAAAGTTCGGGGACAATTTTGCCCCCCGCACAAAATACCACATTTCAAAAAGGATAGCGGCAACATGCGAGAGAGAGAGAGAGTGCCTTCAAGTTCTGTCTTCAGAGTGTCTAAAGCCACTGACCGGTTTCGTCCTCCCACAGGCGCTCGATGCAGACAATGTGCGGCTTGCGGTTGGCCTCGGTTGGCTGCACGTAGACAAAGTCTCCCACGTGGTAGGTCCTGTTCTCAAAGCTGCAATCCTGACTGTACATCCTCTCGGGCCCCTGTAGCCAGGCTCCTCCCCCAGCTTGGTCCTCAGCCTTCTCACCCTCTGGAAGTCACACAGATGGCAAGGACACATCCATTATCCTCCCATTATTGACACTTCAGCAGGGATATATTCAACTCTGATTTGGAGGGCCAGAATTCTGCCGTTTTCCTCCCCGCCCCCTCCGATCAGGGACACCAGAGGAGTGCAATAAGAACAAAAGACCAGGGGTTCATCCAATCACCCCAACAGTCAATGGTTACACATAATTATTAGTGTGTATTTACTACATGTACAAAATCACACCAACCGGTTTAGAAAAGTCATTCTTCAGATGCAACCCCCAACACACATTGCATCCACACCCACATTGACAAACCCAGGCCCATTTGTGTCTCGGACCCCCGTGACCAGCAACCCAAAGGTTGATGGACTGAATCAAAGAGCAAGCAGGGCAATCATTTGTGTTGTACTGCATCTGAACCAGGTTCATCCTTCTCTTCTCCTGTAAGTGTCCCTGCTAAACGACTAAAACGTGTCTCACAAACCTTTGTTCTCCTCCTCCCTCTTCACTTTGTCCTCCTCCATCTCTTTTGGTATCTTCTCCCTCTTCTCTTGATCTACGTCACTGTGCAGGTGTTTGGAGGTGTAGCTGAGCGCCGGGGACAGGAGGATCTCTCCGTTCTTACACAGCTCATCTCGAATCTTGATGAAGAATTGCTGGAGCTCCACCGCATCCTCGAAGATCTCAGAGTCCGTCCTGCGGGAACAGAGCAAGGCATGCGGGGGTCACGGGGGTGTGTGCAGAGGTGGCCGGATCAGACGCCTAAAAAACAAAACAAACAAGGGCCTTTCGAGAGACTGTTAAACGACGTACCTGTGCAAGCGCCTGGCCTTCTCCAGAACCTCAAACATGTGCTCCTGGAACACGTCCAGCCTGCGGTAGCGCCCTCGGTCCACATTGGCACGGATCACGTCAAAGTTGAGCGGAGGCTTCTCTGGGCTGGCCGGGTCCTGTTGGGAGTTATTTACATGGCCGGTCGTTACTGGCATCTACCATTACAGGTCAGTGCAATAAATGGGGAAATGTTCTGGATTTATGGTCAACGCCGAGACACTGAAACATGGCCCCAAGTGGGGTATTGGCCATCTGGTACCTGCGCAGGGATCTCAGCCAATGAGTCGCTGTAACACCTTCCCTCCTCGTCCTGGTGTCCCAGCACAGACACAAACAGGTTCCTGATCAGCTCTCTGACCAGGGGCCCAACAACATAAGCGGCGCTGCCCTCCTCCCCACCCTCCTGCTGCCTGCGTGTCTCCAGGAGCACCCGATGGAGGAGCAGAGCGTCGCGGTAGATCAGGGACTCCGGCTCATTGTAGGTACAGGCGTTGTTGAACATCAGGGCAAAGTCTTCCACCAGAGCGTCCACGTCCTGATAACGGCCGCTAGCCATGTGGCTGGAGGACCAGAGATGGGTTATTTTACACATTCACAAAGATCCCACATGAAGAGATGAGGCACAGGGACAGACACAAAGAGATGAGGCACAGGGACGGACACAAAGAGATGAGGCACAGGGACGGACACAAAGAGATGAGGCACAGGGACGGACACAAAGAGATGAGGCACAGGGACAGACACAAAGAGATGAGGCACAGGGACAGACACAAAGAGATGAGGCACAGGGACAGACACAAAGAGATGAGGCACAGGGACAGACACAAAGAGATGAGGCACAGGGTCAGAAACAAAGAGATGAGGCACAGGGACAGACACAAAGAGATGAGGCACAGGGACAGACACAAAGAGATGAGGCACAGGGACAGAAACAAAGAGATGAGGCACAGGGACAGAAACAAAGAGATGAGGCACAGGGACAGACACAAAGAGATGAGGCACAGGGACAGACACAAAGAGATGAGGCACAGGGACAGACACAAAGAGATGAGGCACAGGGACAGACACAAAGAGATGAGGCACTAAGTCAAACACAAAGAGATGAGACACAGGGTCAGACAAAGGGCCATGCCCCTGGACCCCTTCAGGAGTTACGTTTACCACTATTTAAGTTACAGACTAACAACTTTGTGTCCATTGAATTTCCCCTGTTCCAAACCCACCAATCGCTGGCGCAGTCTACAGAAATGGGATTCGACGTTACGACAGAGTCCCGCCTCCATTATCTCCGGCACCCTTGCCTCCAGCCAACCACAGACACACCGGCCTCCATGTTACCTGCGCAGGCGCTCCATGTCGATGGGCCTCTTGATGGTGGCGTAGTAGTCCGGCAGCTCTGAGCGGGACGGCAGCCGCAGGAAGATGGTGGAGATCCGACGGCCTTTGGCGTCCGTGTAGTTCCTCACGGCGTCGTACAGCTCGTTGAGGCGCTGTTGCAGTGGGGTCAGGTACTTGTTGGGCTTCTTAGGAGACAGGCCACTCTTTCCTACGGAGGTATGGTGGTGATGGTGTACACCCACAGAGCAAACATTGGGAGAGTTTACATTCAACGTAAAACAAAAAGGCAATTCAGAAGAGACATTCGAACACCCGTAGGAGATGTTCAAACATACTTAGTTTAAGCTTAGGAGATCCCATGTTTTCAGTGTTCTCTTCCGGGGAAGCTCCCAGCTCCTTCCTCTTGTCCCTCACCACCTTCTCTAGGATGTCAGCATCGTTATAGACCTTCACCACAAAACAGAACATGTCACTCGACCCATGCGTTGTGGGTTTCACTTCCATGGGGAGGGGTATATAACCCTGTGTTGTGGATTTGAAAACATTTGGTAATCCATTGAGTGTCTTTGGCATTACCGGGGCGAGTATGACCTAGTATGAGCAGGTCAACAACGTCAAATCAAAGCAATCAAGCTGCACGGTTTTAAATGGCAGGCGGTCCTACCTGAGACCCCTCCTCGTTGTAGTGGCGTGCATTGCGGAACATCAGCCTCATGTCATCCATCAGAGCCTCCTCTGTGGCGTAGCGCTCTGAGCGGATGTTGTGCTCGATAGTCTTAAGGTCCACGGGCTCCAGGATCACCTGGTGGTACGGAGGAATTAGGGAATCGTAACGCATGACTGAAGGAAAGGTCACAACTCGACAGGCCTCAAGCCTACCTTGTAGTAGTCTGGGTAGTCCTTCTTGGAGGGCTTGACCATGAACAGATCACACAGCCTCCGGTTGGTCCCTGCCTCTCTGGCTTCAGTCACTGCAGCATACAGGGCCTTCATTCGGTTCTTCTTCACATTCTTCTTATGGCTGCAGGGCAAGAAAGGGTTGGGGCAAATAACCGGTGAAAATAAAACAGCACCATGACACCGAAGACCCAACACTGTACAGTAGGTATGAGGTGACTATAGCACCCGGTTCAAATGCAGGGGCTAACTGTTAGGTGCAGAAGAGCAGGCTATTGTAAACATGCTAAGTCAAATCAGGCTATACACCTAGATTAGACTAACATAAACTATGTCAGTAAAATAAATGTGAAGTCGGGCCAGGAGGTTACTGAAGTCATCTTATGTTAACAATTGATACAAACAATTTACAGGAGTTGAGGGTCCAGAATTGCATCCTCGTAGTCGTGGTAATAGGAAGACAGAGTGGCCCTACCTTTTTCTTTTGGTGATAGTTCCCGTTCCTGTGTCCGAGCTGAGAATGCTGTCCTGATCCTCTTCATCACCTCTTCTCAACAGCTCCCTCTTCTTCAGCTAGAACATATGTGTTATTCACTATTCCTAGTCAACGATAACTATTAATAACAGCTTCCTAAATATTGTGGCAAAGTACGATGGGGGGGGGTTCTGGGTGAATGGCCAACGGTGAGTTTTCCAACCAAACATTTTAGAGCCTCTCTTCTTGGCCTCAGTGACAACCTCCTGCAAATGCGGACATTTACCTCACTTTGCCATAGAAAAGAGCTAACATTTTTTTTACGCTAATTTGCCACCAAGAAAAGAAAGAAAACCTAGAACCGATATGTTTATTATTGGGGCAGGGAACTGTGGCCAACATAACATATCACATGTAGTGTTTCTATGTATAGTGAGTTAACCTAGTAGAAATGGATCAGGTTGATCCCAGCGGTTTGGGCTCCACCGGTAAAGCAACACGTTGCTCATGTGTCATTGGCAATGGTATGACTCAAGGCTTGGCCGATTAATCTGGGCCAATTGCAGGGTTTGAAGATCTTTAGTAATGAGGTGAAATACAAGCCTCTACTGACCAGCAGAATCTGCTGCAGACGCAGGGCCCGTTTGAAGATGGCCGAGTTGGGCACATTGTAGCGCTTGGCGTTCTCAAACATCCCAGTGAGGTCAGCGTCCATCTGCTCCAAGCTCTCATACTCTCGGTTCTTCATCTTCTCCCTGGGACATAAGAAAAGGAAGTGGGTTTCATTGTTCAGCAAATACAAATGCAGTTCCCCAAGGGTCGCTTGGGGGAAGAACAGTTCCTACAGGACTTTAGTAGCCCACTCCTACCTGATCTGCTGCAGGGAGACGGGCTGTTTGATCTGCTGGTAGTAGTCAGGGTATTCTTTCCTAGAGGGCAGCTGGAGGAAGGGTTCAGAGAGGAGCTGTCCCTGGCTGTTCCGGCCCCCTCTCACAGCCTCGTACAGCTGAAACACCGGGTTATCCATGTCCATGCTGGAGTTCAGGCACTCTGCCTCGGACTCACCCTCGTCGTAAAGCACAGAGCCTAGAAGACACGCCATAACAACGTTAAGACAGGAAGGGGGGTTTGGCCGTGTCCGGGACCAAACGGGTAACATCCAGTTAGAATGCCTGTGTGGCGTTGTAACCCAGTCACCTGAGAGCAGGGCGTCCTCTTCACTCTCTGAACCATACTGCAGAGCCAGAGTGATGGCCGACAGGCGGTCTCCTTGGGCTGACCTCCGGTTCCTGATGCGTACACTGGTCTTAGTGGGCTCCGCGTGGTCTATCTCCGTCTTCCTCTGGATGAACACCTTCTTGATGGTGTTAGCATCCTTTAAATAATCAAAAAAGGATGCTATGTAAAAAGATTACCCTTTTAAAAAACGGGAAGTATGACTAAGAATACATTCTGATTTTAACAGCCATACTGAAAGATTTGTCAGGGACATATGGCTATTGGATGCATTTTATGACCAGGCTACCCAGCTGCCCTAATGAAAATATACCTTGAAAACCTGAGATCCTGGTTCATTGTATGTTTTAGCATTTTTCGCCAGAAAGTCAATATCCTTGGCCATAGCAGAGACACTTTTGTAGTATCCGATCTGTGAAAAGACAAATAACACTTTATGAATGAAGTATTTTCATTATGTTTATTAGCGCTTCTTACTTTTTCCACAAGGGGCAAGATTTAACTTTAAGATCTAACTTTTTAAAGTGGTGGACTAAGTGGTGGTCTAAACCTAATATGGAGGTAACTGAATATGTTTAAACGACTAGATGTAAATCAATTCAACACACATCACTGCATCAAGACGTGAACTGAATACCTGTATTCTCTGAGCGATAGCTCTAAGATCAATGGGCTCCTTGATAACGGCATAGTAGTCTGGGTAATGGATTTTGGACGGAAGCTTCTGGAAGAGCTCACTGATGACCCGTCCAGATGGGTCTGTGTATGAAACCACAGCATCCAACAGCTGTTCTAAAACCTCCTTTAGGCAACTCGGTGGAGTCTGCAGATCAGAGCAGGAAGAATAAACTATCATCCAACACACAACAGTGTTATGCAAACCTTTGGGTGTTATCGACAATTGGTAAAATCGGTTGGAGGGTAGCGGTGAGAAAATACAAAAGAATTAGGTGGTTGACCACATACAAACAGATAGACACACATAAGGATACAACTCATTTGAAAGGTAACACCAGATCTGTACCTCATCTTCAGTGGAGAGAGCGGGATTATCTAGCATGTCGTCACCATCATCGTCGTCATCATCATCGTCATACCCTGGCTGCACAAACTCATT
>JACXGK010000355.1:109043-119703 GCA_016801125.1 Novumbra hubbsi
CTTCATATTATTGGCCCATGAGATTTCTGTAAAGACATAATTGAGACCGAAACACCATGGATCTCACAATTCAATCACACATATATATCATTTTTATGTAATTTATGATAATTTAATTGCCTATCCTCTGGGAGTCTAGTAGGGTTAAGATGAGTTATTTAACAATTATGGTGTGATACAACAGGCAACATTGCATGTTGATTGTCAGTGAAATGACAAATCAGCTGCCCACTAACTCAATATATTTTCATAGGGCAGGATTATTTTGTTGGAAAGAAACTTAAGAGCACAAACAAACTGCACGTCCGTAGCCATGTATCTTAAACAATTAAACATTGTTTGTAGATGTAATTCACATAACCGAAGGTGTAGGGGCTTATCCGCACCTGGCACTTGGGTGGATTATAGGTGCAGTTTAATCCTTGAACTATAGTACCAAATGTAGAAAAATGGGAATACACGCTCACATCCCATATAGTGCAGTAGCTTTCCATCACTTCACACCCCATACAGTGCTGTAGCTTACCGTCTCTTCAGATCCCATACAGTGCAGTAGCTTTCCATCACTTCACACCCCATACAGTGCTGTAGCTTACCGTCTCTTCACATCCCATACAGTGCTGTAGCTTACCGTCTCTTCACATCCCATACAGTGCTGTAGCTTACCGTCTCTTCACATCCCATACAGTGCTGTAGCTTACCGTCTCTTCACATCCCATACAGTGCTGTAGCTTACTGTCTCTTCACATCCCATACAGTGCTGTAGCTTACTGTCTCTTCACATCCCATACAGTGCTGTAGCTTACTGTCTCTTCACATCCCATACAGTGCAGTAGAGGTCACATCTCATACAGTGCAGTAGCTTACCGTCTCTTCGGAACCCGGATGAACAGCTCACAAAGCAGCCTCCCCTGATCGTCCTTGTGGTCCCGAACGGTGTTGTACAACTCATGGCACACTGCAATCTGATGAAAACAAAACAAATTACACAAAGTATCAAAGATGGTCACTGTAAACAACGTCATGTTTGTTATACTTGGATTCACTGCATCCGTGGTTCCCAACCAGGGATACTAGAACCCCCTGGGGTACCAGGCCAATCCAAGAAGGCACTTGACAAGACTCTTGGGACCATGGGCTTACTGGTAATTAACAATAAAGTGGAACTTCCAAGCCAGTACAGGAAAAGCAAAACTGAGTCTCTAAAACGTCACTATGGGTACAGTTAGGTAAGATCTCATTTGTAATTTTACATATGCATTAGAATTAATAAAACTTACGGGGTCAACCGTAGGAACATTAGAGGCTCTTCTTCTCTTTCGACCACTTCCAACAGTGGAGGAAGCAGCGTCGTCAAAGTCCCCTCCGCTCACGCTACTGGAGGGTGATGTGGCTCTTCGTCTTTTCAAACTCATTGGCATATCTGATGGTGCAGTACCGTCTAAAAAAATAAAAAACGATTATCTTACTGTCTAGGTAACTCTACAAGTATATAGTTATTATATCTACAGTAGTTGGCTACAGTATATTGTTAAGACTTAGCCCTTGAACAACTAGCTATCAGACCCAAATGGGAGTGGGAGGGGATTCTAAATGAGCGCAGCAAGCCTTTGCCCAGAATGATAGTAGTTCAACTAGTCCTTCAATGTTACTATAATGTAAACATTTACAGCATGTTACGAGAAAACTGACAGTAACATGCTTACAAGCAAGCAGCTAACTCTACATTTACGATGTATATTTACTACAGTAACAAGCTATCAAACATGTTCTTTTATTTTCGCTGTTATGTTATTAAGTTAGTAAAGTGGCTAACTTTACTACAGAAACTACACGCCAAATCTCTGCTAGACCGTTAGTTACGTTTAAATTACCTAGCAAGCTAATACACGCGCTTACTGTTACTGGGTGAACATCTAAGCTAGCTAACCTGCTAACTTTGGCTAAGTTAGCTAACGAACGTAGCTAGCTACAAAACAAAGGCGAGCGCCTAAAACAGTAGCTAACCATTCCAACGTAAACTACACCAAATAACTAGTTTGCCGACATGTAATTTGTGATATTTATTTGTTGAATTAATTTCAAATGAAATGCAAATCAAGCTTACCAGAATTTAATGTTTTCCTGAGCAAAAGTAGATAGCCTCCTATGTGTTAATTCATTCGAACAGCGCTAGCTTGCTAGTCAAGTTCCTCCCCGTGACAGTATATTGCCGGAAGTGACAGAGGGTTGAACGACTTAATCGTTCTTTAGGATACAGTTTAGTGGACCCCCCCCCCAACAACAGTCACCCTTAAAGACAAGGTTAATTATAGAAATATACTTTTTTTGATTCTATAAATGTTGATATTCGCAGATACTTGAATGGAGTGCAGTGGTGTTCACTGCAGTGAAGTGTTACCGTTTTGTCCAGATCTTCTCTGATTCACACTAGCTGTTATAGTTTGGAGAACCCTTTGTTTTTTGAAAACCAATCTGACCAGTGCGGAAAAGTACTGTTACCACCTCACCATGAAGGCATATAAAGATTGTTTCTTCTTTGAATGATTTTTCATTGTATGTCCACCAAACTCTAGCAACAAATACTAAACATTTGTCCCCAGTCTCTTGTCAAGAATGAGCCTGGCATTCAATTCAATCTGTATATGGTGTTATTCAATATACTGTGGTCTAAATAGCCAGCAGCTGTTTTCATAACACCCACACCATTGTGTAATTCTTAGTCACACAGTGTAGAAACTAGAAAGGCTGCTGAATTCAATCCCCTAAATGTTACCGTATACTGTATTGATTGTACAAACAAGCCTGTGTATTATATATATTCTGTTATGATTTGAGAGTTACAGTACTGAGCAAAGGTCTTGACCTGAGAAAGCTATTTTTGTCTAGTGTTAATTTGCTGTTAAAAATACACAATAACATTAGAAATAAATCTGAATAAACACGAATACCTGCCACCGTGAGTGTGTGTCTGTGTATGAGTTTCAGATATGGCAGAAGGTGGGTCTGTCTGTCTGCCAATCTGATTGTCTGTCTGTGTATGCGCTGGAGTTGTGTCTGTGTGCAAGTGTCTGTCTGTATGTTTCTACAGTAGTTATTACAGATTATTTCTGGAGGTGACATCAAAGGAGCACACTATGCGTCATGTCGTGATTGTCAGACAGTCTGTATTTCGTTTGACAGTGTATCATTTTGTGTAGGTTATGTAATCGCCCAACCACTTAATCCAACAATATACGCTTTTTGCTTTCACAAAAAATATCAATAAATGTATCTGCGACAAGTAGTGTGTTCCTAGATGCTCATCTGCCCATCTGTTGTATTACTTGTTCCCGGATATCTTTCTAGACATACTGTGATTGGTGATCATATCGGGATCAAAGTGACTAGTTTATACACAATCTTTATTCTTTATTTATCCACATTCTTTCTTTCAGTCAAATAGTAACTTAATGCTTCTATGCCTCTCTGCTGGGCATTGACAACACACTACTCACACATGGTCTCTTGACCACTAAACTACTATGAAACGGCAGAGCCTACTCAGCCCAGTCAAAACTGTTCTCTTTCCATGCACCCCAGTGATGGAACCAGCTTCACCTTGAAGCTTGGACAGCAAAGCCCTTCCCATTTCAGAAATGTTCTGAAGAGTGACCTTTTCATAGAGTATCCAAACTCTCAAGTGCTTCACCCTGGCCTGTTTTGGGTTACAGGTTGGGTACAGATATAATCAAATGTATTTCTACCCACCTGGAATTTAAACTGGGGCCTTCATATTCTTCTTGAGGTGCTGATATTACTTTTTAAATTACATATTATCAAGGTGGGATGACCTACAATACTGAATGATTATATTCCCCCAGGGGACGGTACCAGAGCCTGATGAGAAGTTATTTTTAGAATAAATTATTTCTTGATTAGTTTATATCAGTTTAGGGCTCCGGTTCCTACCTGACAGTGTTCTGTTGAACTAATCTTTTTCATTTTCTAGCCCTCATGAGGCTATGACAAGGGAGTTGGCTGCTGACCAAAGACATTGCCATGTGTGATTAACTCCATCCGTTTTTCTAGGTGCTCCTGCAAAAAAGGTAAAATAAAATAAATGTTGACAGAGTTTTCACATTTTGGCTCAGAGATTCAAAATAGCAACATTTCGGTCACTGATTACATTTTCCAACCTGGGCTGCCCTTGCTTTTAAGCTTTTTTTAAAACTGTTTATTAATTAGAATGCAAGCCACACTACATGTCTTGGAAACATAGACATACAGCACACAAAAGCATATACTAAAATTGTTACAGTCTAGAAGGCAAACTTCTGGTATGTATTTTCAATGGATGATTGTCGGTACAGAACATGTATTTGTTTTACAGTAACGTCGTAGGAGACAGATGACCAAAAAAATATTTTGTAAATATATTCACGTTACAGTGAAGTCAATATTACTGGGAATTTGCACAAGCCCTGCACTTTTCGGAAAATCCTATAGTTTCACTTTCAGCGTTCCTTGCTCGGCAGGGTTGAACATTTTGGTTCATCTGCCTGGGCCAATAGGTTGTGTGGTGAGTTGCTAAGTAGACAGGAGACCACAGGGCATCATGGGATGTATATCTGTAGGTACATTTATTCATATCCAATTTTTCAGAGCTGATCTGAAAGGGACAAGTTAGTGTGAAAATAAGATCTGAGTTGGACGGCCAGTAATAAGCCATCTGTGTAGTTAATGTAAGTGCATGTGTTGTCTGCCTGATTGTTAGTCCTTCTGTCAGCTGGTACTCAAAGCCTTGTCTACCATCAGTCAGAAGTGTTGCATGGAAATTAACTTGTCTTCCTCTTTGCTGACATCTGCAGCTCACCTCTTCAACAATAGAAGTGCTGAACGCAGACTGTAGCATCTCTCAATGTAATTGAATGCTAAATAAATCATTGACTATAGTCCTCTCACCCACAGCAATTGTTCATAATAATCTACTAACGACATTGCAGGTAGGATATAACATGTATAAATAGGTAGAGTGAGAATTTGCTTTATGATAAGGAATGCTGATCTTGAATCAGATTCACTCTGTCTATTTACAACATGGTGTTAATTATAATTTGATTACCTACGTATAACCTGCACATCTGATGAATCAGTACTGTAAATTCACATGTACCTGTGCAGTACTAGCAACTTGGAACTGTGTTATTGTCTGAAAACGACACTTAAGGATAAAAACGTAGTTAGGATAAAAAAATTAAATGTTAACACAACCAACTCACAAAGTAGGCTGTAATGGTCATAACATTGATAAGGCAAGGCAAACCTTTAGTTTAAAAACAGTTAGGAAGCCATCTCAAAACATTTAGGTATTAAATCAATATAATGCATATATACTCCTATATATATATATATACATATATATATACATGTTAATTTTTGCATGCGTTGTCCTCTTAGAGGTACTGTATGTATTTAAAGGATTTTTCAAAAGTTGTAAATTATTTTAGATTTAAAGCTGAAGGTGTTATAAGGCCGATAAACCCCAAAAGCCGTTCTTGGTCTCAAATCAATCAATCAATCAAATGTATTTATAAAGCCTTTTTTACAACAGCAGTTGTCACAAAGTGCTTTTACAAAAACCCAGCCTAAAACCCCAGTGAGCACGCAACAACAGGATTGAAGCACAGTGGCTAGGAAAAACTCCCTATGGGGGCCGGATTGTAGGAAGAAGCCTAGAGAGGAACCAGGAAGCCTAGAGAGGAACCAGGTCTCATAGCATTTCAGGGTGCCTTGATATAATACCTACAGTACTCGCAAATGTTAAAATGTAAAGACAAACACAGAACCGTATTTTTCCATGAACAGCAATATTACTACTATTACTGGAACAATGTGCTCTGGACAGCAGAGTCATGTGTACATGTTTTTGTTTCTTATGGCAGATGTCATTTTTGGTGAAAATTTATCCTGGAGTTGCCCCTATCAATGTTGACACTGAGACTGGGGTTTTGCAGGTATGATTTAATAAAGCTTCCAGTTGAGGACCTGTGAGGCATCTGTTTCTCAATCTAGACACTCTAATGCATTTGTCCTATTGTTCAGTTGTGCATTTGGGCCTCGCACTCCCTTTTCAATTCTGGCTTGTGCCAGCATGCGTTGTTGGAGGAAGTAGTACACAGCCCGGTATGAGATCTTTAGTTTCTTGGCAATTTCTAGCATGGAATAGTCTTAATTTCTCAGAACAAGAATAGACAGGCTGGATTCAAACTCAAAATTGAAAATCTAAGTAAATCATTGAAATTACAGGCTGTTCCAACTTTCATCATTCCAAAATGTCATCATTGCAGCTCATAATGTTACTGCCTTTATGCACTCCGGACACCGCAAAATGCTCACCACGTCATTTCCAGACCCTGTCAAGTCTGTCACATGTGCTCAGTGTGAAGAATCTGTCACTCGGGATAAGAAAGGACAATTTTCTTTGGCCACCACCTGAAAAACCATTCCCTTTCTGGAGGTTGTCTTGCTGATGCTCTCCAGTGCACGTTTCTTCCATTTGCACCAATACAGGTGACATTGATTCACAATAGTGAATGCTTCCTAACTAGTCAGATTGACATCCCTGACGTTTAATTGACTTGATGTTATACTATGATGATTACATGTTCCTTTAATTTTTTTGAGCAGTGGACAATTTGACATTGGACTCGCTATAGATTTTGCTCCCTAGGTTATGGTATGTAACGTCATTATCATCGATGAGAACCATGTCAGGCGATATATTCGCGTTGAAGCTGGGATAGGTGGTTGGCTACTTTTTTAAATTTATTTTATTATTCAAAGCAGAGGGTTGTTTGATATCCTGAGCTCTGAAGCCAATGCCCTTCTTGACGTCAGGCGCTTAGCGAAGCAAGCACCACAGCTCACAGAGGCAAACCGCGCTTTGGATAGGGACAAGAGGTTTTTGTGCTCCGCGCATTCAGGTACGATTTTCTTTTCATTTTGACGTGTAAGAAAATGTAACAGATTGTAAGTCATTTCGTTTTTTGTGCTCCTTTGTAATGTGCTGTAGCTGCATATCCAAACGGCGCATGTTATATTTTACGTATGTCTTCTACCCTAGCCTACAATTCATATCCCAAATGCTCTATGATATAATTAAATATATTGTAGAGGTTTGCTTTACAATACGGTTAAACGTTGAGGGCATGTTTATGTTTATGATAATCTATATAAGATACATTTCTTTCTACATCTTGCCATCTGACTTTTAAAACGTTGTCTGTTCTTTATTCAAAATCTAGAACCATGGGGTTACACAAAAGACGTTACCTTTCAAGTGTTATTTATGTTATTTTCTATAGCGTATTTGGATGCTGGCTGTATTTCTTTTATTACTTAAAACATGCAATACTACTACTAATCTTACATGAAGCAATTATGTTCTGTGTGAATGTGGGTGCACTGCGGAGTTCTACAGACTTGACCAACAGGGTAGGCCTACTAACAGTCATTATCGATTTTTTATTGGTTGATTTATAGACATGCACCTAATTAAGAGGCTGGGTTAAACCACGAATGTTTGGGACCAGACAAATGTTTCTTTGTCCATAGTTCTAAACCTTATCCAATTAACTATCACTCCTCCAAAACTCACAGACAAAAGAAGTAACTGTAAAGGCATGTTTTAACTGCTTTAGTCCATTGGGAGTCTTAATGCACTTCACTAAATAAAACATCCATCTATCCTGAAGATGGTGGATTTCACTCCTGGAGCCTAATGCCTGCCAATTAATCTTGCTCTGTTGATTGTTAAAGTGGCTTAAAATATACATTTCCCTTTTGTGATATAAGATTCTTAAAATATTTTAACAAGTGATTTTGGAAACATATCAATAAGTCTTATTATGATTGCCACAGCTAGAAACGTGTAATGACCAGAATCATATAGAAGGATCATTGTAGTGATATGCTGTATGTTCCTTTAAGTTTATCTAAATCATTAGGAACTCTTAAATGGTCACCTAACTAGAGGAAAGCCTCTACTTGAATCATGACAAACGTCGGCACCTGACTTGCTGAACACCATTGGAACTTGGTTCTCTGGTACCATGACACAAAAGATGTTTGCTTTAGATCACCGATGGTGGGATTTGGTGTAAAAGCAGAATTTATCAAAGAGAAATTAACCTAATCCCAACTGGGAAATATAAATGTTTTGGGGGGGGTGATTTGCTTTAAAAAACCCAGATAACCTTCTTAGGATACGTGGCCAGATATCACACCTCTTCACGCAGTATTGCTAAAAAATACAAAAACATTTAAACCACCTTTTTCTCTCTTACACACCCCACCTTCCATATCTTGGCTTTTTGGTAAATTCAAACTTGAAAACCGACCACTCCTTCCTTTTTGCGTATATATATTAAATTAACCCCTAGGCGACGGCATGGGGAAGTGTTTTAAATCTACCATATTGATCCACAGGCCTCATCTGATTTAGCATCGGGTACAACATGACTTTATCCCAAATGGCCCCCTATTCTTTATATGGGGCATCCGTGGGGGTCTATTCAAAAGTAATATATCCACTGTGAGATATAAAGTACTATTTGGAACCTAGTCCATGGCCAGTTAATACCCTCTATACTTAATTTATGGAAATATTAAATCCTATTCCAAAGCCTCTGGTAATTTAGTATTCCAATGGTTAGTCAATCACTATGGTTCAGATGATAAAATGTCGTAGTGTCATACACATGCTTGGATGCTCTTCAATACTAATTTGATTTAATGCTTGCCTGTGTGTGTGTGTGTAGGTGTGTGTGCACCCACGTACAAGTGTGTGTCCATGCTTGTGTCAGTGGTTTGCTTTTAGTGTGGGTTTTGTAATTGCTGGGAAATGCTGATTCAAAGCTTTCTGCTTGACTGTTCACTTCATTCACAGTTCTCCAGTGGCCAATCGGATTGACAGTGTAAGATAGGATGCCCCTTGGAGATCTAGAGGACGGAAATGGATGGAAAAAGAAGACGTCTGACATCAAAGAAAACTATGACTTCAAAGAAGTATTGGGAACGTAAGTGTCCTTATGCCACTGTTACAGTAACAGCTGTGTACAGGTCTCTATGCTTTTCTTAGATATCGATGTGCAAGAAGTATATCATGTTTGGCATATACAAGAGATTTGAGCTCTTGGCCATTATTGCTTTTATTTTCTGTGTTTCAATGAATGCCAGTCATAGAGCAGAGAGGCCAAATGCAACTTCTGAGAGGATCCAAACAAAAATGGTTTGAAAATAGTGTAACATTTTGAAAGGGTGACGTGAATATAAGATATAACATACCCATCAATGTAATCAAGCGACAACCCTGAGCAACTAAAATCACACGCACACAACCCTGGGTAATTGATACCATGCACTCTATCACTCAATCAGCTATCTTTACATGCTTTTGTTAACACCACTCTAGCTGCATTTATGTCAGCGCTCAAAACAGGAAGACATCTTAATCTAACTTTTGGTGGAATTCAATGAAGACCCAGGGTTTTTCCAAAAGTCACAGGGTTATTTCAAAGAACCCTGGAGCTGAAGCCCTGGAGACCCTGGCCTAACAACGCCCCTAAATTACACAAAATTACAAAACATTGCGGCACATCTCGTGTTTCTGATGACCCGCTTTGTTTCGCAAGGAAGTACTTTACAGCACCTGTGCAGTTGAAGGAGAACACATACGACATCCAACGACCACGATTGAGCTCGTTGCTTGCGGGCGCCCCCAACCTACCACGATGATTCACTAGAGTGCGATGAGGCAGGGCAACCCTTGACCGACACTAACCCCGCAAACCCCGGAAGGTGCTGAGCCAACTTGTACCATCATATGCAAGGCCCCTGGCCATTTTCACTATTCAGTGTACAGAACTCAAACTCTGGCCACAATGACACAGCTGTACTGCCAGGCAGTGGCTTTACCACCATTCCAGACCCACTGGACCCATTGGTTCTGAGTGTATGAGAATTACCTTAACTGAGCATGTCACAGAGAATTTTTATTTAAACGCGTTACCTCTGTTTGCTGTGTGGGTGTCCGGCTTAACATGCCTCTCCGTGGGGTGGAATGAAATGCACTCTATCCTTGGAGTGTGCTGGCATATCCCCCTTTGGATGCGGTCACTATGAGGATGCCTGACTGGTCAAAATGGGTTGGACTGCTGCATTATTATCACTGTCTTATACATTTTCATTAAGACCACTGTCCCTTTCCTCGATGTGTTTGTTTATTGGTGATTTGTCACACCAGTACCCATTACTAGCTACTCTTCCTGTGGCCTGCAGAAACAGAAACCCTAACAAGTTACAAACACTGATAAATACATAGAACCGAACATCATCACACATTTCAAATACAGCAATGCAACTAAATCAATGTTGACATGCTATGTATGTCTATTAGTCTGTTTTATAATATGTCTATGTCTGTCTTTTTGTCTGTGTTTATCACTTTACAGTGCTTGTGCCATACGATGTTGTACCTTTAGTCTTTTAAAGATAATGAATTCTTGAGTTATTGAGTTTTTACTGATGTATTATTGTATTTTCGAAATACCCAAATACTGATCCTAAATACTGAAATCCTCCACTAAAGACAATCCAGATGGCTCTGTTAAGTGACAGC
>JACXGK010000356.1:0-12873 GCA_016801125.1 Novumbra hubbsi
ACATAGAGCACGTATGTGCTGCCACGAAACATTGAGACAATAACGAACGCAGAGACAAGACACATGAGGGATTATATACACCGTTAACAAGGAACAGGTGCAGGGAATCAGGGAGGGATGCGTTCACAGGACATGGGGAACAAGACAAACACGAACGATGGTGCCTAGAAGGCCGGCGACGTCGAACGCCGGGGGGCTATGCGAACAGGGGAGTGGCCGCCAGTAGGCGGAGACGTGACAGATGGCTATGATACAACTTGTTAAAACATACACATTATTGCTCCTATGACATCCATCTTTTGACCTATCCCAGAATTCTAAATGGGGTTAATTGTGTTTGATGGTTAATGATTTAAAAATGTATAGGGATATTTAGCCTTCATGCCTTGTATGCAAATATGCATATGGAGTTGCAAGTATAGAAAACATTTAGAAATTAACTGCATATCTGCAAAAATGGATTGTAACCTGAATAAATTCTGATGTTCAACAACAACAATAGATAAACACCT
The DNA here is from genome assembly GCA_016801125.1 of Novumbra hubbsi. Classification (NCBI taxonomy): domain Eukaryota; kingdom Metazoa; phylum Chordata; class Actinopteri; order Esociformes; family Umbridae; genus Novumbra; species Novumbra hubbsi. The sequence continues at coordinate 513 of JACXGK010000356.1, forward strand.
ACGAAGTAATGAGGATAGAGCAATAGTCTGTGGCCATCATCTGCAAAACCACTGCTTTTTTGGGGGTTGTTTTTCTGTGTTAGGATCAAAAGCAATTCACAATGAATTTCAAATGACGTCATGTTATACTGTGATGATTACGTGTTCCCTTCATTTGGTCAGTAATGTGTTTTGTATTGCACCTGCCCCATTTGTCATGGGTCCCCCCGGGGTAAACTGGTGCTCCCGATAGCCAGTATGTCATTGCGCTGAACACTTAGCTCAAATATAAAAAGTATGGGCTGGTAAAAGCATGTTAACCATGATTTTTAGCAAATGGTGTAACCTACATTCCAAGAACCACAAGCAAAGGTTTTCTGTAGTTGCTGATCAGAGCTGCACACCGACTAGGAGCTACATTGGACCATTAATTATGCTGAATTGTTTCAGCTTATTTACATGATGATTTACATGATGTCTTGCATAAACGGCTTGCGTCAGGTTGAAGTCAGTTCTCCGATCGGGCCTTACGATGGTGCAGTTTTTACCTTGCATTGTACCTTTCTGTCAAAACAAACCACATTTTCTATTCTGTCCATTAAACATTGGACTCGAGGACTAGTGTCAGAAAGTGATGGGATGCTGCGGTTCCTTGGCTTTTACCTTTTGGTTCTTTTTCACCTCCCGGTCCGTTATGTGACTTGCCCTTGCCGTGATTATTATTGCAAGGCCACGCCAAGGGGATTAGCAGTGGTGCTGGCTTTTCTCAACTTCTACACAATATGTCTTACTGTACGCTAACGGAGGTTGAAGTCTTTGGAAGTGCTTTTGTAGCCTTTTACTGAAGTCATAAAACATTTATTTTGACAGCGCCACATTCCACTTTTCTCCCATTTATTGAGGTTATACAGGCCTATTTTGAAGAATACTGTTTCCACAGTCACATCACATCTAAGAGTCCGTTGGGTTTTATTTTCAGCTTTCTGCCTTTTGACTATCACTTTTCTGCTATTCTGCTTCAATCTCATGAGTGATGTAATCAATTGTCAAAATGTTCCAGAAATGCACATCTTGCAAATGATAGGAAATGAAATAACAGGTTATGTACATTCTAAATCACTCAAAACCTAATTAGAACATTATTTCCAATCCCTTTTTGTTCAAGAATGGGATGTAGTAAAATAACCAAGTTAATGGACCAATATGTCAAATGAATAGTTAATGTGGAAGCTATTTGAATTGCAACAACAGTTTGCAGTCAAACCAGCTATCACCAGAATTATATAAAATAATTATAATAGTGTGAAAACAAACACTATTAACCACATCAACTTATTGTTGCACTCGATTTGTGTTTGTGTGTGCAGTGAGAGAATAGGGATGCGTCAGTCTCAGGTGGACAAGCTCTACGCCGGCATGAAGGACCTGTCTGAAGAGAGGCGGGGCAAACTGGACGAGAGGTTGCGCTTGTTCCAGCTTAATCGTGAGGTTGATGACTTGGAGCAGTGGATTGCTGAGAGGGAAGTGGTGGCTGGATCTCATGAGCTGGGACAGGACTATGAGCATGTCACAGTAAGCTACAACACTTGACTTCAAACAATAAGATCTCAATCATGAGGAGGATTTCAGAAAGATGGATTAGTAAATGAGCGAGATTTGTTAAGGGTTTGGCTCTAGAAACTGAGTAAAAATATTTGCTGATCAGAAACCATAACAACAAATGCTGTAAATGAAACTATTAACTAAAGGACCCGTGCATGACCAGTGTAACTTAACTTATTTTGGAATTGCCTGTAAACCCTGTCTACCTCTTTGGGACTTTTTTGTCTCCTATGGGGATAAAACAAAAAACATTTTCGCAATTTGTCTACTCTACAACTGCAATTCTGACATTCTGTAGGCTACTGCATGACAATTAATTAGTGTTGCAATATAAGATGTTTACAAATTCAAAACATTAAAACATAAATGTGCTTAAGCCTATTTGATAATAAAATCATGCCATTGACATTACACTGCTAGATAATTTATGCCAGGCTTCCAATCTGTCTTTCGCAACAGTGGTGGTGTTATTTTTATTAGAGAGAAATAATCTATATGACAGTTGTACATGCGGTAACAATCATTCCAAACTGCTCTCACTTTTTCTCCATCAGATTTAAAGATTTAAAGACATTTTGGAACCAATAATTCTGGGACTACCCCATCTGGTTAGGAGATGCCAGTATGCTCAGTAAACCCTGAATTTGTTGATACAATTTTCTGAAATTACTTTCTGGTGCTTTAAGGATAAATTAATGTCAGATAATCAAGATTAGAACCATGATAATATAATTGCATATTTTACTTTGGCCAACAATGCAAAAATTAAGATACTGTAGTTTCCAAACAAAATACAGCCATGGTAACCTATCGATGTCATCATTGACCACCAATGTAACAACCTTTTTCATGACAGTATGACAGTTTTTAAAAATAACCAATGATTATTGACATATTTAATACGTGTGTGTGTGTGTTTACCTAGAACTTGAATATCAGGGTAGTGAGAGAGCCAATCTATATATGCAATGCACCTGCAGTTGTGAAGTGCAAATAGTTTCTGATAAAGTTCAAGTATTTGTCATTCATTCAACTGTTAATTTACAGATGCTTCAGGAGCGTTTCCGGGAGTTTGCCCGCGATACGGGCAACATCGGCCAAGAGCGCGTGGATGCCGTCAACCGCATGGCGGATGAGCTGATCAATGCCGGCCATGCAGACGCCGCCACAGTGGCTGAGTGGAAGGACGGCCTGAACGAGGCCTGGGCTGACCTGCTTGAACTCATAGACACACGCACGCAGATCCTAGCCGCTTCATATGAGCTGCACAAGTTCTACAATGATGCCAAGGAGATTCTGGGTCGAATCCTGGATAAACACAAGAAACTTCCAGAGGAGGTGGGCCGTGACCAGAACACGGTCGAGACACTGCAGCGGATGCACACCACCTTTGAGCACGACATCCAAGCCCTGGGAACGCAGGTACAAGCACCGCTACCGCTATTTATTGCCACTCTTCTGCCACCTTCTCAACCCACCCTGTCCTGCCCATCTGGTCATGGCTCTGACCAAGACTAGGCTTTATGGACTATGGGCACAGTCCATGTGAATGTATTAATTGTACCCTTAAAGTATCACACGGCACAGCCAGAAGAGGTCTGGTCACCCCCTGAGCCTGGTTCCTCTCTAGGTTTCGTCTAAAACCGTGTCCCCTTTTCAGGCTGGGGGTTTTGCAAAAGCACTTTGCGAATACTGCTGATTTAAAAAGTGCTCTATAAATACTTTTGATTGATTTAACTACCTAGATAAGACCTCTGCACTTCAAAACCAAGTTATCGTGTAATTCACATTACCGGTTGAAATTAAATACCTGGCTTTAAAAGGTAGGATAACATTTGAAAGAAATGCACTTTTGCTCTGAACTTTAGGTGAGGCAGTTGCAGGAGGATGCAGTTCGTCTCCAGTCGGCCTATGCTGGCGACAAGGCAGACGATATTCAACGGAGGGAGAGTGAAGTGCTGGAGGCCTGGAATACCCTGCTGGAGGCCTGTGATGGCCGAAGAGTCCACCTGCTGGACACAGGCGACAAGTTCCGCTTTTTCAGCATGGTGCGTGACCTCATGCTGTGGATGGAGGACGTTATCCGTCTCATTGAAGCCCAGGAGAATCCAAGGTAAATGCCTTTGTGCTCGTCGGCATTGGCGGACTGGTCTTTGGGAAGTGTAGGGTCTTACCTGTTAGACTGCTCTGATCTGACCTGTGCAGGGCGCTCTCCTAAACTGGGGTTTTTAAACTCTCCACATGTAAAAAAGCCACTGTATTGGACAGACAGATAGAAATGAGTAATATGTAACCTCATTTAGCATTTTTGCAAAACAGGATTGATCCAAATCCAAAACTTTGTTTTATTCTGTTCGGTTTGGAGTTATTTTCAAAATAGCTATTAGCCTGTTTGACATATTGGATTACAAAGGAAAAAGGGGTGCAGAGAAATTAAAATCAAATGTCTCTTGAGACAGATAATATCAACAAAGACATAACAGACATATTCCTTAGGTTAAGCGCCTGCTAGTTGCTCCATAATCAGTCAGCTGGAAATAAATGCTCCTATCCGATTTAAAGCTTGAGATGTAGATATCTGGATAAAATGTATTGACACATTTCTACAGTTTTGCTTACATTTCTCTTCAATGTATACGATTCAAGTGGCATGTGGTTCATTTTGAAGGCCACAGAAAAAGTGATACACCACTAGGTTTTGGTAGAGTCACAGAAAAATGTATACACCACTAGGTTTTGGTAGAGTCACAGAAAAATATATACACCACTAGGTTTTGGTAGAGTCACAGAAAAAGTGATACACCACTGGGTTTTGGTAGAGTCACAGAAAAAGTGATACACCACTAGGTTTTGGTAGAGCCACAGAAAAAGTGATACACCACTAGGTTTTGGTAGAGTCACAGAAAAAGTGATACACCACTAGGTTTTGGTAGAGTCACAGAAAAAGTACTTTCCAATGTGGTTGACATGCATGGCATAACTGTGCTTACCTACAATTACCATATAATTGACTGTGATCTTCAATTGAGAGATCTACCGGCTACACTAACACACACCGTGTACAGCGACACACAGCTCTATGCAATCATCTGTTACACATTATATATTACATTTGTGGTTTGCAAATGAATATTCTGACATGTGCGAGTGTGTTCTCGTGGCCCTGCACAGGGACGTGTCCTCCGTAGAGTTATTGATGAACAATCACCAAGGCATCAAGGCAGAGATTGACGCCCGAAATGACAACTTTACTGCTTGCATTGAGCTGGGCAAGTCACTGCTGGCCAGAAAGCACTATGCATCAGAGGAGGTAAGAGTCATGTCCAATGTAATACCACTGCAGAGATGTCCATGACCTTTTTGCACACCACAGGTCCTCGTGTGTTGAACTGTGTTCTTCCCAAACCTTCCTAGTCACAGATTAATCTTAGCCCTGGACAAAAAAATCAAGCTCAATGTAAAATCTCTATGGATTTTAAATTTTTTTCATGGACAAGGCTTAATCTGTTTACGGGAAACCGGCCCCTTATCTTATTTTAACCTTTGAATTGCTCCAAATGAACAGATGTTGAAAGCTAACCTTAATTAACCTTATCATGAATGATTTGCACCAGTAAAGTTTTGTCCACTACTGCAATGGACTCATTGAGCAAATTAATTGGACAATCCTTTGTTACAGGGTTTGACTCTTTTCAAGTTTCACTGTTTTGTATGCACTGTGTTAGAAGCTAATGTTTTGCTCTGTCCTGTGTTTAGATCAAAGATAAGTTACTACAGCTAATGGACAAAAGGAAAGACATGATTGACAGGTGGGAGGACCGACGGGAGTGGTTAAGACTGAGTAAGGATGTGCAATTCAATCTTTCCTGTAAAATCTTGTCATCAGTTGGACACATCAATGAGTTGAACCCAATGGGGTATTATCTGTCCCTAAACCAATAGATTAGGATGCCAGAACATAACATTGGTTAACATTTAGCTGTAATTTGTAGCTGGCGTACTCAGGTATAATATCCTAAAAAAAGCTGCTATGGTAGGATTCTCAGAAAACAGGATGTAGGGAAAGATTTCAGTTTGCTCTGTCAGCAGGTGGTCAAGCCTTTAATATAAGAAAAAACAAATCCTCCAAGAACCAATTCAACTCAACCAACATTCAGCTCCACCTACGGTATTGGGTAACCCTCTAAAATGTGGCACACATTCCATAACTTGGCAGCCTTGACTCCCAACTAAACCCCTGTCTGAATTGTTTCCAAGGAGCTAATTGTGTGTTGAGGCCTTCCTACTGACCTTTGTATGTTTACCTCTTTCCAGGCTTCATGCTAAATAGGTTTCTGACTTCAGGGTCTTTTCCTGTTAAAGCTTGAACACATTTGTTTTAAGTTAAATCACAACCTCTACTTACCCTTTCCCACACTGCACCAACAATTCTTTGCTTTCGGATCAGGCTTTTCAGCCATTCAACAACACGCAAATGGGAGCCCCTGGAGGATAATCATGCTTGACTCAGTGATGACACATCATAAGTCATTGTCATTTTGCTTGAGGATGAAGAGCTTTGTGTAGAGCTGGGTTGTGTTCATTTAAGCAGCAACAGAAGAAAACAGATCTAGACTGTCCAATGCAAAATAAATATTTTCTGTTTCCAATCCCTACTGAACTCCACACAAAATAACCTTTAACAACTCTCATGCTCCCGGCATAAGTTTGGGTCGTAAAGAAATAAAATAAAACCATAATGTGGTTGACCAATTAACAAGGGCTCTAAGACCAATCAATGGAAGTCACATAGCATAAATACATGAAATATCCACCTCCATATTTTACAGAAGGCATAGCATTCTTTTTGTTTAATTGATTGCCAAAGAGCTCCCTTTCTAAGTCATCCAACAATGGAAAACATGGAAGTTTGCTTAACAACATAGGCAATAGATTACAAGCTCTTTGGCCATGCACACCAAAGGTTTTTTGACACTATAAAGCATGTATTGTGGTCAAGTTAGACCAAATTATCTCAAGCAAAGGTCCGGAACATCATGTCTTATTTGCGGTATGATTCATTGACATACATATTGAAGTAGTATGGTAGTTATATGTATGTAGTAAACAACGGACTCTCAAATAATATAAAGAGTGTAAAATTCAATACTATTTAAACAACATGTATTGTCAGTTTTCATATTGAACTTGAATTATAAATGGTTATATATAAATTATGTATAAGATGAATATTGAATTATAAATAATAAGTACTCTAATAATAACATATATGTTTTAATTTCAAGTAAAATAAAGACTGCATTTAAAACCAAAATAAAAACTAAGAAGAGCTTTTGAGCTTTTTTGACTGATTCATTCTAGAAAATGCTTGTTTCTATTTTCTTAACTCCATTTTGCAGCTCTTTGTTATGATCGTTACATTTCTGTGCCCTCAGTTCGGATTGGAGTGGGTATCTGTCCTCAAAGGAGGTACACTTTGTTTCGTAGTGGCGCTTCACGTTGCGCTATCACTACGGTCTCGGAACCTGTCTGCTTTTCTCTTTCTAGAGCGCACCATGTGAGATACATTTCTTCGGACTAATTTAGTTCTCTGAGTGTTGGGCTACCTCTTGTCTATCTACCGTTTATGTCAGTGTACCACTCGAATTTGAGGCCAGTGTACTAATTTGATTGAAGGCATATGTGATTGGTCTAAGTTTCCTGGGCCGCTAAACCAGTGCCGTAAAGGCTAGAACCGTTGTTCAGGTTAAAATGGAAATCTTCCGTCAAAGTATATTAATTCTCAATAATATATTGGTTATAGGTCCTGGTCCGGAAAGGACACCTCCTGGGTCCGGACCCGGACCGCGGTCCGCCAATTAGTGACGCCTGCTACAAAGTATTGGGATTCGAAAAGATTCTGTTAGGAGGAATAATCTTGTATTCTCTCTAATGTGGCCTCCAATTTAAAAAATACAAGAAAGCCCAGTGTCATTATTCTTGGAATGGTGCAAAACAAAATGCGGTACCACATATTCTACATAAAAAATATAGCCTTTTCCCTTTATGTTTATGAAGGGTTTATGAAGGGTTTCAAAATTGTTGTAGGTTACTGTTTATTTTGTATGTGTGGGTGGCCCTAGGGAATCAAACACACCATCCCTGTGTTAAAAGCACAATGCTCTACAGTCTGCGCCATAAAGGACCATATGTTGTCTGCTGCTAACTAATGCATGTGGGGTTGATACAGTATGTATGCTCAAATTACCTGTTCTCCTTGCCAGAGGTCATATAAGCCAGCTACAGCTGTGTAATATGACACTTTCATTCTTGCTATACGTCTTCTGTTTCCTTTCCCTATACTCCCTGCATGGTCCAGTTTTGGAAGTTCATCAGTTTGGGAGGGATGCAGGGGTGGCAGAGGCGTGGCTGCTGGGACAGGAACCCTACCTATTTGGCCGGGAATTGGGGCAGAGCGTGGCCGACGTGGAGAAACTAATCAAGAGGCACGAGGCATTCGAGAAGTCGGCTGCCACCTGGGAAGAACGCTTCTCAGCGCTGGAGAGGTTAACCACGGTGAGTGTTTTGGCAGTTCGCTGTTGTTCTTTATCGTGTATAAATAAACTACAGTTACTTAATCCTAAAATGTTTTCTTTTTTGTCCCATTTCAGCAAGTGGTCATGTTAGTTCCCCCCATGGAAAGTTGCCAATTGTTTTTTTTTGGCATATTTTTGTGGGCATATTTATTTGGGCCAATCTCATCATGGTCGTATTTGTTTTTTGCCCCGTACATAGCTGTATCATTCTGAGTATTGTCTTAATCCTAAATCTCCAAAGTGCATTTCAAATGCGTGTATACTCTATACCTCAACTGCATATTATTGCAATTCTCTCACTCACAAATGTATCTACGGAAATCAAAACATGACTACTCAAAAGGAAATACATATTAACCTACTTTTTATTCCTTGCTCTTATTAACTTCCGTTCTACTCATGCCAAGTGTACGTACAATGTAACCAGGAGCAGAGTGCGTGTGAATTGGCATTAGTGGGGAGCAGGTAGCAGGTCTGTCTCGCTTCATATACACTGTGGTCGCACTCAGCCATAAGTTATGGCCATTCTTCTAGCATTTTCTTTGCTCTTTGGATATAGACACAACCCAAGCAATGCTGTTGAAATATTTGAATGGTGTTTTTTGTATAGCCTAATTAAAAATGAAATGGTACTCTAAATATTCAAAGTAAATGAGGTATTTGTTTAATTGTGTTTTTTAACACCACTATAGCGCCATATGGAAAAGCTGTTATGTTCCTGTGAGACTTGAGCGATGTTTTTGCATAGCAGAATATTGGTCATGGGTACATGACTGTCATACCACTTGTTTTATTTATAGAAGGGGCAAAACATTTCTCTTCTAACCCTTAGTCAATGCTGCAACATTTGTACAATAAACATTTACATTTGATGATTTATGTTCTAATATTACGCCATTCGGAAACCAACAATAGTAATTATCGGATGCAGGATATAGTTGATATCCTCATGTTAATATACATAAAGAAAACATTTCTATCGGTATTATTTATGATGAAAGAAGATAAAGCTGATTAATCACAGATTCTCAATAACATATTACATGTTTGGAATTAGGCCCCTTCTGTGTTTGGCAAAACCAACACCGGTCACTCATCTTTCTTGCTTAGAGCACACCCATTAGATATCAATTTACTTAATTTCACCAGTAATTTAATATTTTTCTTTTTAGAAACAATATTCTTAAAGAGAAACTGCAGTACTCTGCCACAAATGAAATATGGAAAATGGAATATGGCTCACATAAATGAAAGTGAAAAATGGCTGCTGAAGGAGCACACAGCGACTATCCTGGATAGTCAGAGCCCCAGCCTAAATGCCATAGGTGATCTTCGGAATGACTTGAAGAGTGCAGTCCTTAAGCCATCACCATGCATTTTGACTCTGTAAATTGGTGTGCAAAGTTAGTAGGGACATTCAGAGAGACTTTTGGCTGTAATTCAAGCCAAAAGTGGTTAAACCAAGTATTAAAATGTTCACTTATCCAAAATGGGTTTTCATTTCAACTATTCTTTTGAGTTTTGGTTTTTACTTAGATACTGTGCATATATAATGCAGGAAACATTTTTAAGGGTTCTAGGACAAATATTTGTTAACAGGAGGAGGAGATCGAATAACATAACCTAGTCTGTATATTTTAGAGTACATATGGATTGTGTACTCTAAACAATGAACGTCAATGACTAATGTACAATTGCTTTTAGCGGTATATGTCATCTGGTAAGGAATCTATAAAAAAAGAAAAGAAGCATACCACATTTTTCTGTTTAACTGAAGCTAATATTGATAACGCAAAGACATTCCCTGACTGTTTGAGAGGAAATGTATTGTAACATTTTAGAAACAAATCAAATACTATGCATATCACCAAGGAAATCAGTTATGACTGTTCATCTTTCTATTTTGTAAATATAAAAACTCAACAAACTGTATCTTGCTAATGGAGATAGACGTACACTTTTGTAAGTAGGCTTTGCAAATGTTTTTTATTATTGGGGCCTGTGCAGCAAAAGGCCTAGGATAGTTCTTTGACATACGGTAGCTTCTTAATACACTGCTAAAAGAAATTAAGGGAACACTTAAATCACGCATTGGGTCTCATTTCGCAAAATATATCAATGACCAAAATCTTTTCTGTTCATTGTGTAATTTGTTGAGAACAAAATGAAATGACTACGGTCAGCGTAAGATCACCAACCAATTGAGGGCTGGATTCATACAATTTTAATCACAGTTTGTTTTAACTGCGGTTAATTTCATCACTGCAACTCATAATGTGACTCGCGTGAATGGCCCCATGCCTGTAAGCACTCCCGACAACGTCAGTGCCTGCTCCTGTTGTGACGTCGGATGATTTCCCAGACCTGGAACAGGGCATCCACGTGTTCCTGGGCAGTGTGTGGCGCTGCGTTGTATGCACCGATACATAACATCCCAGACGTAATAACGTTCTTAATTGGATTCCATTCTGGGGAATTTAAGGGCCAGTCAATGGAATCAATGCCTTCATCATTCAGGAACTGCATACACACTCTGGCCACGTGAGGCCGGGAATTGTCCTTGCACCAGGAGGAACCCAGGGACCACTGCGCCAGTGTCTGTCAATGGGTCTGAGGATTTTATCTGGGTACCTAACAGCAGTCATTGTACCGTTAGCTAGCCCCTGGAGGTATGTGCGACCCTCCATGTGTATGTCTCCCCAGACCATCACTAACCCTCATGCTGGGTGATGTTGCAAGCAGCAAATAGTTTACCACAGAGTCTCCAGACTCTTTCACGTCTGGCACATGTGATCAGTGTGAACCTTCTCTTGTCTGTGAAGAGAACGGAGCGCTCGAGACTCTACTGGGTCATGCTAAACCTTCTTGTGATGGAACATATGGTTGTGCCATCCTGGAGGAGCTGGACTACCTGTGCAACCCGAATGTGCTGCAGGTATCACCTCATGCTACCAGTAGTAACAACAACAATGGTAAAATGCTAAACTAGAGAGGAATCAGTCAGGAAGGATAAGGAGAGAGAAATTGTCTGTGTCCACCCCCTGCAAAACCGTTCCCCTCTCCAGGGCACCTGTTGTCACTTTTATTTTGCGTTTAAAATCAGGAAACATTGATTCACAATCGCTTCACAAACTGGACAAATTGATATCCCTTAAGTTCAATTGACTTGATTTTATTCTGTGATTTTTTTCGAGTTCCTTTCATATTTTTGTGCAGTGTATAATTCTTTAGAACGCTGCTCCTCCTACTTTGTTTAAAGCTGAAACTTTGTTCAAACTTTAAAACATGCAGACTGGTCTGGATTAAGTTGCTTGTATACGTTGCCGCTTTTTGATATCTTTTATAAGTTTTAAATATTTGCTTTTGTCACAAACTTTGATTAGATTCAACGTTATTGTCATTGAACGGTACAAGTTCAGTACAACAAAATGCTGTTTGCATCCAACCAGAAGTGCCAAAATGAGCAGTGCATAAATGTTGTGCAGGGCAGTGTGTCAGTGTACAGATGCTCCCGTGTATGTTCCTATAAATGAAGCTCAATGTATGGATGTGCAATTGGCATCGATAAGTAACAATTGGCATAGTTAACTAATGTGCGATATAGCAATGTACAAAGTGCAAATGTGCAGTTGGCAGTACAAATGGAATGCATTGGTGCAAGGGTCAAATGAGGTGTAAATACGCAATAAGAAGTACAAACAGTATGTGCAAATGGCTAATAATGAATAAGGTAGCATGTGTAGAGGTAGTGAAGGAGGTAAGACTAGCGTAGGGACACAGAGTTCAGTAGGGTAACAGTACCGTTTTTGTTTAGTTGAGTAGGCAAAAGGAGTGTTCCTTAGTGTGTGAAACCAAATATTAAACATGGAGGAGGAATTGGGGTGGTCTGGGGATGTTTTGCTGGATCCAGAGTTTGTGATTTGCACAGTGCGAGTGGCCCCCTGAACCAAAACGTCTGCCACAGCATTTTGCAACCCTGTCCAATACTCTCCCACGTATGCCTAGTTAGTCAAGAGTTCACATTACAGCTAGATAATGACCCAGAACATATCTACAGGCTATGTCCGAACTACCTTCGAAAAAAAGAACAAGACGGTAGGCTTCAAATCAAGGAATGGCCAGCATAGTCTCCAGAATCCCATAACAAAGAGTTATTTTTTGTCTTTTATTGTTAATTTATTCTATGCTTTAATTTCAGAGTACAG
>JACXGK010000356.1:12973-119548 GCA_016801125.1 Novumbra hubbsi
TGGTAACGTTGTTCAAACGTTAATGTGCATATTAACATTATCTCCCAGCCTTGCTCACTCTTCTCCCAAACGTGGAGAGGAACTTTTCCCTAATTCAGTAAACACGTAGTAAAAGAAACAGTCTGATACCACTAAATCAAACGTTAGTGCATAACTCAGGGGAACTTTTCCCTAATTCAGTAAACACGTACCGTAGTAAGAGAAACCGTCTGATACCACTAAATCAAACGTTAGTGCATACTCAACATTGTTCAGTTACATATAAAACGTAAAGCAAAATTTTTTCAGTTCATTCCCCGTCCACGAATCCCTCGAATTCTTCTTCTTCAGTGTCCGAATTGAACAGTTGGGCGACTACGGCATCCAACCTGCCCCGCTTCCTCTCGTCATTATCCGAGTCAGTGTCGCTGCTGTTGCCTGGCAGTTCAGAGATTATTCCTGCCTTCGTGAAAGCTCGGATCACAGTTGAGAATGATTTATCCATATATGGATCCATATATAAGGCGCTCCGGATTATAAGGCGCTTTTTTTGAAAATTAAAGTATTTTAAGTGCGCCTTATAGTGCGGAAAATACGGTAAGGCATTTAATAACTGTGTGAATTTCAGTAAAACAAATTTTGTCCATATTTTTTGTTTTTCCAATTATTTCCTACGTTTTTGCATCGGATGGGGTAATGGCTGATTGTGGCTTGGTTTTGCAGTTGGAGTTATTGGAAGTGAGGAAACAGCAAGAGCAAGAGGATAAAGAGAGAAGAAGAAAGCCCCCTTCGCCTGAGCCCTTGCCAGATCAAGAATCACTTCTGCAAAGGTAGTCAAAGTAGTAGCAAGTTACACTGCTTTCAGATTAATTCCGCTTGTAGAACAACAAGTGTTTACTTTGTTTAGATTGACTGTAAAGCAGTCATTAATCAAGTAAATTGTTGTTGTTGGGTAGCGCATGATCACTCACTTATCCTGCCTCGCTTTTTATGTTCTTCAAAGTGGACTAGAGAATGGACTGCAGAACGGACTGCCCTCAGACCAGGATTCCCCACGGGTATGCTTCAAGTTCAACACCTTCAAATATACAGCTTTTATGGCCACAGATCTCAGCCATATTCAAAATAAAACACTGAAGAAATGTCTGTGCATATACAGCTCTAGGAAATTGCACCTTTTTCTTTCTTTTCTAAACAAGTGGCTACTTATTATATGAAATTGTGCCAAGTGCCAATTACAAAAAGTCAGATATACATTTGGGTGGAATCTCTGAGACTTTAAGGTTATTCTTAGATACTATAGCACCTTACCAATCAAACGATTAATGATATTGCATAATGCCAATTAAACAGTGTAAAAAAACAAGAAAATTAAAACTAGGATTGTTAGTTGAAAGAGCCAAATGTCTCGGCCCTCAGGAGGCAAGGTCGAAAAGATCTACCAAACATGCCAATATTTGATGCTTGGCAACTGTAAAGGCAGAACTAACACCATTCCACCCATGTAAAAGTCCCCTGCATGGAAAGCCTCTGCATCCCCAAACCAAAGTTTACTTTCATCCAGGGACTGGAGCCAGCTAGAAAGCTGATGATGGAGATCAGGTGTTGCTGTTGCATAATTGAAATCATACTAGCTGGCTAGCCAGCCTAAATGTACTTGCCATAATCAGTCTTGTAATTCCATAGGATACCACAAGTAAATGTCATCAAAAAGATTTTGTAAAACAAATTATAATTATATTACATACTTACGCTCTCTGCTTATGAATCCATCTGTCTGATGTGAAATATATCTAAAAGCTTACATCACTGTTTTATGTTTAATTCCACGCCACACATACAGCTGAACAGTGGACTTTGCATCACCAAATATTGCAATGGAATCGTTGTCTCAGTGTGCTTCCAGTGACTCTTTGTGGAGGGTTGAGCACTTGCAAGCTGAAGGATGTATAAGCCACGTGACTTTGTCACACTATAAACAGTGTTTTTTCTGATTCATTAGTGACGCTTACTTCCTTGTTTCGCAAACAGCGTAATAAGAAGCCACATGGTTTGATGTTATTTGTTGTACAGCGTAGGACACATAACAACGTATTCATCTCTCCTGAACCATTTTGGAGTTGCTAAATTTAGACCAGGTTGTAGCTCCAAATACGATATCAAATCATATAATCCAAGATATCCCTTTAATATAGCATAATCTAAAATGACACAGTTCAGGAATAAACGTATTTTGGATCTCCGGTACCAAAGTTGCGTACAGTTTGAAGTCATAATTGTGGGCAAAATATGCTTCCTTTTATTGCTCTTGTCTCACAGAATTGTGTGGACGGAGTTGAGATCATGAATGGAGTGGCAGAGCAAAACTCAAAGGATCCCAGCCCCATTCCCTCACCCACAGCCAGTCGTCGAGGCAAGGGCAGCAGGTCCTCTACGTTACTATCCAAGAACCAGGAATCACCCACAGCTCAGTTGGAGGGTTTCTTGCACCGGAAGCATGAGTGGGAGGGACACAATAAGAAGGCATCAAGCAGGTATGGGGAACAGGGCAAACAGTCAGGTGATCCGGAAGAAGTAATATTCATAGCGATTACATTCGTTTTTTTTTATGTCATATATTATTGGAATCATTATTTCTGTTATCATAGAAGATACGTGTTTGATCTATTGATGCATTACAGACCTAACAACGACTTTTTGGGGTCACTCTTTCAGATCTTGGCATAATGTGTACTGCGTTATAAACAATCAGGAAATGGGCTTCTACAAAGACAACAAGGCGGCAGGCCAAGGCATCCCTTACCACAACGAGATTCCCATCAGTTTATTGGGGGCTGTGTGCGACGTGGCCATGGATTACAAGAAAAAGAAGCATGTCTTTAAACTCAGGTAAAAAAAGCACCATTTGCTAAATGAGAATTGGGTTATATTACATGTGATATTGCTAGAAATGTTTATTCCAACTTTTCTTCATAATGATATTTTTAGTCTCAGTAGCATTTCTTAATGCGTTCATTTTGTTAAAGCCAGTTCATCTCAATGATAGATTTGTGAATCTGAGTTATACATAATGTTTTGATGTACATAGTTATTAAGCTGGGTCAACTACCCTACATACAGTTTTAGTAAGCCCTTTTTACATCAGCAGTCCCTACACCTTATCTTGCCTACAACCCAAGCACACAATTTGTATGCGCAGTGCTAGGAAAAAGGTCATCGTAGGGTTAAATCCTAGGAAGATGCCAATGTTGTTTTATGCCATGCTCAAAGTGACTAAAGTCACCCATTTTGCCTCTTCTGGTGTTCAATTGGACTAATGCTTTTGTTTCTATCTGCCTTCTTTATAAAGCAAGCGTGGCTGCCAGTCTGTTGGGGTGATTTGGGTTTCTGAACAGTGTGGTGTATATAACAAACTGGAGATTGAATGTATCAAAACATGTATTACGATTCAATTAAAATGTATTATCCTTTTTTTCAGAGTTACAGATGGAAATGAGTATCTCTTCCAAGCCAAAGATGAAGTTAGTTTATTTTGGATACATTTCTTGTAATTGCGTTTACATTTGTCTAAGTATGCCAGAACCATAACGCTAAAAAGATTCTAACAGATTAACAATTACATTTAAATTGAGGCCCTTGTCTTGACTAACAACTTGGGCTATCTTTTGTTGAATACATAATGATGACCCAAACTCCACTTGTAGAAATGTACAATACTGACTGCATACATTTTTGTACTGGCCTTAGATGGACATTCATGTGCCGTGCTTTACCGAGCAACATGGGGCAAGCTACAATACATTTAGGTAACTGATCTTTTAATCGCTCCATACAGGAGGAGATGAGCACATGGATCCAGGCCATTCTGAATGCGGGGACACCTGACAAGATATCCATAACACCCAGCAACCAAAGCACTCCAGCATCGAGCCGAGCGCAGACCCTGCCCGCTACTGTCACCCTCACCACTGAATCTAGCCCAGGCAAGCGAGAGAAAGACAAGGAGAAAGATAAGGAGAAGCGATTCAGCCTCTTTAGCAAGAAAAAACAATAAAACTCTTCAGTAATGAAGACGTTCGGTTTTATAGTGTTGTATTATTTTCTTTCTGTTCTTTTTCGTTTTTGTCTGCCTAACCACAATGATATTCCAGTTCAACTACATCACATTTTGTGCCTAATGTTTCTTGAATTGGGTAGAAGCAATCCATGAGACTTAAAGTACAAATATTAAAGTAACATATGTACTCTGTTAGCGTGTGAAGGTGTATGGAGCAGGTTCTATCGTGAAATTGATTTGGAAGGATCAGAGAGGACCAGTTTTTGTATTTTTTCCTATTCTTTGGGGGGGTTCATTGTGATTTGTGTACTTTCTCCTTGCCATTGTGTTTTGTTCGGCTAGAAAACAATCCAATCAAGTGTTGTAGGCACTGCAGATTTTATAGGCAATGTTTCTGCATTTGCCGAGACTCCATTCACGGTTTATGCTGCATATATATTCTCAGTCAGAAATTGCCTTAAAAAGATGCAATGCTTATAACCTGCGATCTAATTGAATCCTAGTCTTAATATGGGTCTGAGTATTTAAACATTTCCTCAATTTTGTGAGGGTGTCTTGAAGAGACGGCCTGCATTCTCTTTTACTGTTGGGAAAAGGAATACAACAGTGCTTAAAAAGTTTTCCTTTTTTGTGACTGCACATACACATTGAAAAAATCTAATGTTTAAACATAGTTTACCAAGATTCCTACTTGAGTTTAAACTTTAAACAAACAACCTCTGGAAATTATAGATTCTAAAAGTACATAGTCAGTATTAACAATAAGCGCATGTCTATTCAGATAAAAAACTCCTAAACACACATATAATTAAAACAATATGTATGTTCTTGAATTCCTCATGGAATAATGTTTTATATATACAATGGACCAGTATACAGTATATATATTATTAATTTGTATTATTATTATTTACGTGTTTCCTTTGTTAGTTTACTTGTGTCCCTCTTTAGTTGCATCATCATTTTTCCAAATAATTATAGGACAGATTATAAAATCAGTATGCATAATAAACACTTTAAAACATTGATGTTGAATGGAAATGTGGAAAAACTGATTTTTTTGCAAAAAATGGGAATCCTCCAAAAAAAGGTTGCTTGCTTGTCAGCTCTAGCACTGTGCATTATCATTCTACTACATTATCCTGCTATTTGATACATAGTGTGCATTTCCTGTCACTATCTATTAAATTGGAGAAAAAAACATCTAACTGCACAATCAGAAATTATGTAATATGAATGAAATTCTTTGCCATGTCTGAGTCTTTGGATATATATATATATATATATATATATATATATATATATATAGACCATTGACCTGTCTTTCTGATCTATGAAACTGCACCTGTAGACCCTCTGACTCTTTCTGTTAAATATGTGCTATGTCATTAAATGCTTTTAAACATTACCTTTGCGTTTAGTCTATTGTTTTGAAAATGTTCTGGCTCATCCGCTCAAAAATAGAATGTTAATGCTATGAACTGCCCATACCTCTGAACTCTGTTTATTGAATGCACCCTCAATTCTTGTATATTTGCATATATTCTTACTTCTGAAAATAACAAGTGTGTTTTCCCTGTTATTTCACAATTCAAGTTGATTAAAAAAACGATTCCTTTTGTAAGTAACAATTAAGGGAAGGCGATTAGGGTTAATTGTGTTCCTCAGGGACAGAACAACATTTGAACACTAACCACTAGGCCACCTTGCCGCCCAAACGGTGGTGAGCATCCTCTGTTCAGGTCTTTGGTATACCATGTATTATGTCATTGCAAAGATCTTTTCTTAATTTAATTTTGGCCCACCTATAAAGGTCTATGATCAATTTAATGAGATTTACTGTCTCAGCTGTATAATAGACTGCTTCGTATGAATTGGCATTCCTCTGTTCTCGTGTTTTCAGGTTTTCAGACACAAGAAACGCAAACACACATTCTACTGCTACTAAAACAGACTGTTTTGAAGTCTACAAACACAGTACGCTGCTCTGTGCCTGCATCTTATTATGGTAATATAGAAAGTAAATAAACACTACCAATGAATTGAGTAAACAAAGAGGCTGATATCAATTTGATAGACTTTTGAAGCAAAACATTATTGCTACCGCTCAATGTGTTTCGTGGCAATCACATACCACGGCTTAAAGTATGTGTGTATTTTGTACTATTGAATTTCTTATGGCATGGACGGACCTCCATTCTACTAGGCCCCTGAGCACGGGTGTCTTTTGGAGGCACCCCTCTCTAACTTAGGCAACGTTTATACTCACAACACCCCCCCATGTAAAACCAGTCCTTTTCCTCTTAGGTTTTTACTTTAATTTTGATAAAACTTTTTTTCCCTTTCATCGCCTCTCCTGCTTTCTTCAGATCTTTTTGATGATCTTTTAGAAACACTGCTGCTCCAGCATGAAAGGGAAAAAAACCAACAATACCATAAATGACTCATTATTACTTCCTGTGCATGCTCTGAGTATGTACATGGGTAATACCCAAGACCCTAGACTCAATGTGTGAAAAGGTTTGATTAGGCAATAAAACTAGAAAAAAGCTAAATTACATTTTTGGTTAAAAAGACTAAGTGTTTGACAATCCAAATGCAACATTTGTACTATACTAATGGTTGACATTTACATATCAAATTCCTCATGCATATTAATATTAATACGGCAAATAAAGAAAGCGCACACACAGTGCGCTACGTGTACAGCATCTGTAGGCACCGATAAGGCATACACTGAACATGTAACAAGAACCCACGCCAAGACAAGAAACACAAGGAGTTATATATGGTTAACAGCATGCACCTGTTAATGATTAGGGAGGGGTGCGTTCACAAGACAAGAGGAAAAACAGGACCAACATGAACGGTGGTGACTGGAAGTACGACAACGGTGCGCGACGGCTCAACACACGCCCTGGTGCCTGTCCATGGGAGGAGACGTGACACATATTCTAAAGAAAATAGTCGAGACAACATATTACATGTTGAAACTGAGACATTGTATTGTTTCTTGAAAATGATATGCACCTTTGAATTTTGTGCCATCAACATATTTAAAAGAAATTTGGGACAGAGGCAATGAAAAACTCTAAATGTTGTGCTATTCTAAAAAACGTAACCTGGCGGAATATTATGTAACTAATTAGGTCAACTGGTAGCAGGTCAGTGACATGATTCAGTATTAAAGATCATTCCAGAGAGCGTGGTCAAGTCAGAAGTGCGGATGCTTTAATGATGTTATGTTAGGGTAAATGTTTGGACTTTCCCCAACTAAAAGCCCTGGGTTAATAGTAATGTGCGTGCTAAGCTCAGAGCAGGGTCCTCTGCTTATAGTTCTGGGAAACTGGAAGCTCTGCGGGGGTCCATGTATGACCTACGGAAGGCAATCAGAGATGCAAAAAAAGACTACTGATAAGTTGTAGTCTAACTATCACATCTCCAACCCCAGGCGTATGACGTATGGACTGCTACTACAAAGGGAGAAACAGCAATTACGTCCAGCCTGCTACTTTTCTACACAACAATCATTACAACTTCTATGCACAGTTTGAGGCGACCAACATCATTCCTTATGGCTTCCTGAGGACCAGGACGACTGCACTCTGTCCCTAGTCATGGCCGACGTGAGGAGCGCTCTCCAAAGAGTGAACCCATGGAAGACCAGGTCCAGGTGGCATTCCAGGCTGTGTCATCAGGGGGGGCGCTGACCAGCTAGCGGAGGTTTTCACCTCTACATTCAACCTCTCCCTGACCCTGTCTACAGTCCCCACCTGCTTCAAACAGACCATCACCTGTACCAAAGAAGCCTTCCATCACCTGCCTGAATAACTACCACCCTGCCGCACGGACCTCCATCATCTTGAAGTGCTTCAAGCGGTTGGTCAGAACCCACATCTGCTCCACCCTTCCTGACACATTGGACCCCTTTCAATTTATATACTGCCCCAATAGATCTATGGACTATGCCACCACGCTAACGACACACACCGCCTCTTCCACCTGGAAAAAGGATGCAACACATACATGAAGATGCTGTTTGTGGACTACAGCTCAGCATTCATGTGTTAAAGCCAACATTGTCTCTGTTCTTCTGGTTGTAACCTCGCTCCTGACCTTTCTGTGTTGAAACATTCACCTATAGTGTCCTTAGTACCCTATGGGAAGGTGGGGGGACAAACCGCCCCTTTTGTAAAGCATTGGAATAGATAGAACAAAGGGAACATGTATTGTCGATATGGGACAGCTGTGCAGTATCTTACCCCACCCCAACTGTATTAGTGCTGATGATTGTCCTATGTTACTTCTTTTCTGTTACCTTTGTGATTTTTTTCTTGTCTTGCAAGCGATTCATTAAACTTAATTGTGCAAAGTAGGTAAGAAGAGTTTTCCTCTTATCTACATTATTCAAAACTGTATGGACTTTTGAATTGCCATCATAACTGTTAAACTTAAATTATATTTATATTATTTAGTATTTATTCACATTGTCATTACCCCTTTTTTAGACACTTTGAAATTGATGCTAGTGTTCTGTGTATACAGTATCCCCCCTCGCATTTTTGTAAATATTTGATTATATATTTTCATGTGACAACACTGAAGACATGACACTTAGCTACAATGTAAAGTAGTGCGTGTACAGCTTGGATAACAGTGTAAATTTGCTGTCCCCTCACAATAATGTAAATGTGTGGGGTGTACTCACTTTTGTGAGATACCTTATATATTGTTTCTATGGTTTGCTTATATTTGTATATTATACTTTATATATTGTTTCTATTGTTTTGCTTATATTTTACTTAATGCTACTGCATAGAAGACCTGTGCCTGTCTTAAAAATGTCACTGCTCATAATGACACTTCCCAGTATGTGTGTGTTATGTTCCCCAGTATGTGTGTGTTGCGTTTACCAGTTTCTGTGTTGCTGTGTGTGTTCTGTTTGATCTTTTCTGTCTGCACAGGTGATGTCAATTAAGTTCATCTCCATCCCTTTATTGTATTCAACTGGTTCCGGTTTCCATCATCCAATCACACCCTCCCCTTTGCCGTTTAAGAACCCTGGATTCACCCCCCCCCCCCGTTGATTCAGATCTCTTGTCTCTTTCTCTTGCTGTACTTGTGTCATGATAGTTTGATTGAGCTTGTGGATTACATTAGCGCGTTTGTTAGTGAGTTGGGGTTTTTGTTTGGTGATTTGTGATGGTAACTGTTCTGTCTCAGTATGCCTTAGTCTTTGTTTTTTTTTAACCCTGGTGTCCTTTTGTTAATTATGACCCCTCTGTTTGTTCCCAAGGGGGAAGGGGACCGCACCCTGGGAGTGTGTAGGCAAGAGGCCCACGGGTATACATCTCTGTAGGTACTTACTGTCTACACACACTAGGTAAGACCTGGGCAGACCATGCCTTGTATTTATTAGAGTTGCCAGGTAAGTTATTGTTTGATAGGTACGTTTTGGTTAGGGGGGTTTCTGATTTTATGTTCTTTGCTTTGGTACCGTCCAGCCTCTTTCCCCACTTTTACTGTGTGTTTGTGGGTCAATAAATACCCTACACTGTACCCTTATTTCTGTCTGTTCCAAAGGTGTTCATGTGCAGTGGGGTGCAATGATATTTTGTGCATTTGAAACATGGATTTTTTTTCTCATTTTGTCCGTCATAGTTGAAGTGTACCTATAATGAAAATTACAAGCCTCTCTCATCTTTTTCAGTGGGAGAAATTGCACTATTGGTGGCTGACTAAATACTTTTTTGCCCCACTGTATGGGCACGCGCACTCACACTCTCACACACATACACGCTCACACACGCACACACACACACACAAACACACGCACAAACACACACTCACTCACACACGCACCTCTGAACGGAACCAGTTGCTCGTCCAGATTTGTCTAAAGCCTGTCTAAGTTTTTGTTGTTTTTGTGTTTCTCATTCTTTATATGGGATTCCACAGATTTTATTCCCATTGTGCCAAGTTTAAAACATTTTTGCAAAAAGAAGCTAGCTAAATTATATAGCTTGGTATTAGCTCGCAATCTACCTTATGAAAGATATTATTTCTAACCGTAGGTGTGTCTAGATGCAATCAAACATTCGTAATGACATTTGTGTTCTTTTGAACGTGACCACGGGTAAAATCTGTTCACAAACCATATATTATTGACAATGCTAACTCTTTACAATGCTAACAGAATTTAAATACCTTTTAAGACCTTTAAAAAGTGCAGGTAATTATTTGTAACTTTTTTATTCCATTTATTCCGTTTAGCATTTAAATTGATGGGGAGGATTTGGGGCCTCCAAAATTGATGCTGCATACCCCTCAGCCAATGTGCAGTTGCACCCCTGCATACATACTTCAGAGAAAGCAGCTGTCTTGCTGTCACTTCAATCTGTTGGATCATTAGCATTGCATGTGCATTGCATTGATCATGCGTAGTACGTAACAATAATTGCATCTGTCATCAAACAGCATTTTTCTGTGAAAGAGTAGCTAAAATCTAAGGTAAGCCTACATGTTGACCGTTTTAGCTAACCCAGCCATCATGTGGAGGATTACTGTGGGTCTGGAGCCCCCAACAAAGAAAAACAAAGTTGTTCAGGCCGAGGAGACAACTATAAATTGACAATCTTTTTTTAAAGGGCCCAATTTAAAAAAGCCCCCTTTATTGTCCCTAAAATATTGCTCACAAAGGAAGGAACTGGCCTGCTAAACAATGGTGATATCAATTGTTTTCTAGAATTAAAGTGTTGTTTAAAATTATTTGAATTTTTTTATTGTATGGGTTTGTGGTACCATAGGCTAAATAAATAAATACAATGCCTTATTTAATGTGTGCTTCCCATGTGAATTTTGTATTCATAATTAATGTGGATACTATGCATGATATAGACCTTGATTACAAATAATATTGTTAAAACATATAACACATATAATATCTGGCGCAAATCCATAATCTTAATCCTTGCAACTGGTTTGTCGATAAGATCGACACCGTACTGGATCTTTGATGCTGATCCGCACCAGATTGGGGCCAGATCTGCTTCCGAATCAGTTTGTTAACTGGGAAATATTTTTGCTAATCTTTAAACCTTGGTGTGAAGGTTTGGTTTAAACACACCTTAAAACAAACACCCCCTAAGGGCTACTCAACGCCCCCCTTTCCGACATATTGCTTCCAACGTCCCCTGTCAAACTTTGAACGCCCCCCTTGAGAGACACTGCTTTAAACAAAAGGAACATGTATTTATTAATGTGACCAAGAAATTAATTCAGCCCTTTCATAAAGACAGAAAATGTATTGTTTTGGGAAGCTATTGGAATATGAGAATGCTTCAAGATCCATATTAATATCGAACAGCTAGTTTTCACATGATGTAGATATCACATAGTCAATGTTAGTAATACTTTTTGGGTTGTGGATATCTTTATTCTCAATAGTTACTAGAAACAAAAATAAGTACTAGTATGTAATAAATAAATAAATACATTTGAATAGTACTAGTTACTAGTAACCAATGAATGACAACTAGGAAAACGTGAATAAATACCTGTAACTTTTGGAATAGTTACTAATTAAAGAATAGGTTCAGGTTTCTTAAAAAAATTACAGCTTGTAAATCGTGAGAAATAAATGGACTAAAAACAACCCTAACTTTCTGCATAGGGATCTAAAGCGCCCCCTATCAGGTCCCAAGGACAAAGCTCAAGCCTTCAGTGGTTTGCAGTACTAGTAGTACTAATGTAGAGGCCAGTTCCAGTAATCGCAGTTTGGACATCTTTAGGAAACTGCACGGTTCAAAATCCATTGGAGTATGAAAAAGCGATATTTCGTAGACAAGCGTCATGGCACCACGCCTGGCATGGTTGAAGCGGGTTGAAGCGGGTTGAAGGCTAAAGTAGCCCCTATTCCCGAAAGCAATTACGTGAAAAAGACGATCCTACGTAAACTACGTCACAGAGTCGTTTATTCCAAGGATATCATCCAGAGAAAATAAACGATTGCGTTTGTGTGCCATTTCTCATCCTCATTTGTGTGCTTTATCTAAATGGACCGTTTGCTCATTTACCTCAAGTGAGGCTCACCGAGTGCCGACAATCATTTGGGATGTAAATCAAGAACAGGACCCACCGATAACATTGGAGCGGAAACAATTAATTCTACATTGCAAATCGACGGCATGTAAATCGGAGTCGTAATACCTTGCTTTTAGCTGGAAGAAGGACTTTTGAGCAAATGCTCTAGTATCGATGTCAATCAAGGTTTGCCATGGCTTTGTGATTGATAAAAACAAATACTATATTACGTTGCCATATCTGGTAATTCTGCCGATCTTTAAGAATAGTGCCCTGTTGACATTTCCGAAGCTAGACTATTTATTGAGCTGTTAAAGAAATTAGGTGACATGATTAGTGTATGCTATATCTTAAATGTCATGAATTGGAAAAAGGGTATTTTATTTATATGATGGCTTTTTTCGTTTGTTGCCTATAGTCTTCATATATTTAAGGTTCAGTACAGTTTTTAGTAGTATCAGAAGGCATTTGAATGAGGCAACACCATTTCATTGATAGTGCTGAATCATATGAGTCCATCTGAATGTAGCAAATATTAATCCATAATACTGGAATGTAGCGGTACATGTTAATGCAAAAAGTGTGCCATAAATTCTGCTTGTCAATGGTGAATGGCAACAAAAAAAGAAAAAAACTCTGGCGTGACATTGTTTGGTTTATCTGTCAGTGGAACCTTTGTTCACATGACCGTCCTCTGGAGGAGTTTAATCAGTGTTCATGTTGCTGATTTTTTGGAATAGAGGAGATCTGAGTTTCAGCTTCATTTACAATTCAGCCAAACAATTGTCTAGTAGTCTGAAAAAGAATGGCTGACAAGACTGCACCACGTTGTCAACTGAGGTTGGAGTGGATTCATGGATACCGGGGGCATCAGTGCCGTAACAACTTGTATTACACTGCGGGGAAGGAAATTGTATATTTTGTTGCTGGAGTTGGTGTGGTTTACAACACCAGAGAACACACTCAGAAATTCTTTTTGGGACACAATGATGACATTATCAGGTAAGTCAGTTCAATCTCAACCTTGGTGTAAATCACTAGATGTGTGGCCTAATCAATTGATTCAACTTGATGTGGTCTTGATTACTTGTCTAGTTGATTCATATGTGCAAGTTCAGAGCTACAACAAATATGTAAATCATTTGGGGGATATTAATTTACGTAACATTTTAATTGTAAAACGCTTTGTCCAACAGAGTTCAGGTAGAACAGATAAAATGAGGGAAGAACATACTTGACCTCCCTCAGGAGCACCACTTTTGGAGGGGAGAGCAATAAGAAGGACACATAAGGAAAAACATGCAGTCGGTTACTCTTTGATCTTTGACACTACTTTTCTTGGAATGTGTTGATAGAGAGTGTAACGCAAAGTTTGGTAATTAACCGCCACTTGGAAATATATTTCCTTGGCTGGATGTACGCATTTTTAACCTGTAGCTAATCTCACCCAGTTAACTACTTCAAAATTATGAAAGCCATGTCCAGGTGAAATCTGTTTTTCGTTTTCTCAAGGATGGATTAAAAGTGATTAATTTAATTTTGCAGGGTTTGGATCACAAAGAAGAACATTTGTTAGATGCAAATCAATTGAAAATATGCTGGAGGAGTGTTTGACGCCATCTGTCAAGCATGGTGGAGGCAATGTGATGGTCTGGGTGTGATTTAGTGGTTGTAAAGTGGGAGATTTGTCCAGGGTAAAAAGATCTTGAAAAAAAGCTCCTTTTGGCAACGCCATGCCATACCCTGTAGACGGCGCTCCGCTGGAGCCAATTTACTCCTACAACAGGACAATGACCCAAAGCACCGCTCCAAACTATGCCAGAGCTATTTAGGAAGGAAGCAATCTGCTAGTAATCTGTCTATAATGGAGTGGCCAGCACAGTCAACTTATCTCAACCTTTTCGATCTGTTGTGGGAGCAGCTTGATTGTATGGTACAGTAGAAGTACCCATCAAGACAATCAACTTTAGGAGGTGTTTGAGGAAGCATGTGCTGAAATCTCTCTAGATTTTCTCAACCACTAGAATGCAAATGTCTGCAAGACTGTGTGTTTGCAAATTGACTATTTTTCGATGAAAGCAAAGTTTTGAATGATACATTTTGTATTTCAATTAAAAATCATTACGCCCGGGTTTTTGTTTTTAAACTAATCCAATATTGCCTTGGAAGTGTGTTTGGGAACATTGTCTTACTTGCATTCAGACCATGCAGTCCAACCCGAAAACAAAATACAAACCCATTGTTGCTATTTTTTCCCTAGCCTTTATGAAAAAATCTAAATGCGGCGGTTCTTCAGGAATGGTTTTCTCATGATATTCTTTCATTTTGCCCAGGTTTATGGAGCACCCACATAAAAAAATTATAAAAAAATGAAGGGAACACTTTCATCACACATCAGGTCCTGATAAATTAAATATATTAAAGTTAAAATCTTTACTGTACATTGTTTAAGGCTTTGAGAAGAAAATGATGTAACAACGGTCAATGATAATAAAAATAATAATACATGATGCTTTTCTAGGACCCAAAGACACTTTAAATATAATGGAAACCAAAATCACCAACCGATTGAGGGCTGGTTTCAAACTCTCACAAAAAATCAGAGTAAACGATTGAATACACAGGCTGTTCCAACTTGAATTTTATAACAGCAACTCATATTGTGACTCAGTAGGCCCCCATATGCCTATATGGCTCCCACGTGCCTGTGTTCACTGCCGACAACGTCTGGGCATGTTCCTGATGAGAGGGAGGATGGTGTCCTGGGGGAAGTCAGTGAGCTCCAGGACAGTCTGTGGCCTACTTGTTGGCGTTGGATTCACCTATACATAATTTCCCAGTGGTTCTCAATTAGATTCAGTTCTGGGGAATGTGGAGGCCAGTCAATGGCATCAATGCCTTCATCATCCAGGAACTGACTACACTCTCTGGCCACATGAGGCCAGGCATTGTCTTGCACCAGGAGGAACCCAGGACCCACTGCACAGCAGAAAGTGTACCATTGGCTAGCACGTGGAGTTCTGTGCGATTCTCCAAGGATATGTCTCCCCAGACTCACTGACCCTCTGACAATCCAGTCATGCTGGATGATGTTGCTGGCAACATAACATTCACCACAGTGTCTCCAGACCTTTGTGAACCTACTCCATGTGAACCTGCCCAATGGTGGACCTGCCAATTCTGATTATCTCTGGCAAACGCCACTTGAGCTGCACGGTGTGGGGAAATCTGTGTGCTCCTCTGGTTCCTCACACAAAGGAGCAGATTCTGGTCCAGCTGCTTAGTTGATGCCCTTTTATGGCCCTGTCCAGCTCATATCTCCGCCATGCTCTTGAGACTGTACTGGTTGACAAAGCAAACCTTTTTGCGAAAGCACATACCTGTGACTACCAGACTACCTGTGCAACCTGTATTGCCTCATGCTACCAGTAGTGACAAGACTCCCAACTAAAAAAGAATTATGAAGCATTAGGAAATGGTAGTTATCTGTGGCCACCACCTGCAAAACCATTCCCTCTTTGGGGTTGGTCTTGCTGTTTCCTTGCCAATGCACCTGTTGTCACTGTCATTTGCACCCAAACAGGTTACATTGATTTACAATCGCTTATGCTTTCTAACTGGACAGATTGATACCCTTGAAGTTTAATTGACTTGGTGTTATACTTTGATTATTTCATGTTCCTTTAATTTCTTTAGTTCACATTTTCCAATCCTGGCCACAAATACTTACAAGTACAATTAATTGGCCTAATGGGGGGCTGGTCACAAGCTTTTTGTTTACGTAGAGTAATTACTGTTTTTGCTAAAAGTTCTGTGCCATATAGGAATAGGTCTTGTCCCTGTAGAACTCACCAAGGGAGTTCTACACAGAACCACAGCATTTTCTCTGCTCTTCTAAAATGCAGTCCAGTTAGACTGATCAAAAAATAAACAACAAAAGGACAACATTTACAAAAGATTATAGTTGCTTTGTGGTAATTTAACACCTTAAATGTTCATTATAATTCACACTTACAACTAACTATAATTGATTCCAATCTGTAACCATTACTATAGGAAATATAATGTAATTTATATTATATTTATAAGATATAAATGGTCTCCATCTGCTGGTTATTTGCAGGATATGCAATGATGTAGAAAGGGAGGGCTGTGATAAGTTGTCCTTCAATGCCAATTCAAGATTATGAAATGGGACTTTTCTTTAATAGCTACCCGAGATACCATTCTGCCACATTGACATGCCCATGGAGTAAATAATGTGAATCATTTAAAAATATATTTATTAGTTCAATGGTATGTCTTTTTGTCAGAAAACAGGGTGGATGTATGAAATCAATAGGCCAGACTCCAACCAGTGATGAAAGAAAATAAAGTACCATAGAAGTTTTGACTCAAATATGTAGGCAATACGAGTTAATTAAAATAATTTATGAGATGATGGGCAAAGCAGTGAAATGACAGCGAGGATGACATACAACCTCAGGGCTAGCTGTGGGAAGGATCATTGGAAGAAGCATGTGCCAGTCAGAAGGGCATATGTGAGTTATTACAAATGACTAAATCATCGCTATCTACTCGGCAATGTCCAATGTGAGCCAACAGAGGAAGAAGATCTGCTTACAACAAGGACGTAGAGATTACAAAATAGCTAATATTGTGTTAAAAGGGTCTTGTTTTTCAGTTTGCAGAGACTTACATCATTATCTGCATTTCCAATTATGCCAGAGAATGATTTTTGTGTGTGAGTTTGTGAGAGTGCTTGTGTGTCAGCCTCCACATTGGCAGTTTACTCATGCGCTCCTAGGCTCAATGCTTGACCGATGTGAGTCACAGATTTGCCCCAGGATCAGTCCACTCTGACCCTATCCCCGTGCACCAGCCTGTGGTAAAGGTTATTTCGAAAGGCACTGTAAGAATAAAAAAAATTGTAAACACCATGTTAACTAATGTTTATGTGTATAGTTGTGTTTCACATGAGTTTTATTTCTTTGTACAAGAGCTACCACAAGAAAGAGCAACATTCTAAGCATGTACACTGATAATGATGCAACCTCCAGAATTTCACAAGAATGTGGTTTGCCGGGATGCAGCTTATGATGGGTTATTTATTTGTTTGTCCACACGCAGTCTTGCAATGCATCCTGACAAGGTTCAAGTGGCCACAGGACAAGTTGGAAAGGATCCTTACATCTGTGTTTGGGACACGTACGCCCTGCAGACTGTGTCCATCCTGAGAGACATACACACACACGGGGTGGCGTGTCTTGCATTTGATTCAGACGGACAGGTGAGGAACACCTTTGAGCTGGTCTCCTTGGATTTTATTTACTTTTTATTTTACATTTTAAAGAGAAATTACAGCCTATTGCAGATCAACCTCCCTAGTGACACCAAGAATCAAGACAAGTAGTTTGACAAAACAGTGGAACATTCAAATTGAAAGTAGTTTTACCTGAATTGGTAGAGGCTAGTCTGATGTCAAGTGTTATTGATACCTATGAATGGATTCGGTGCCTTCATTCTTATTTTAGAGTATATGGAAAGAAAACCATGGTTTTAGAGAGTACCACCAGCATTTAGATTCCATAGTGCAGTTCAGAATTATTTAATTTTAAGTATTTACATACGTGAACAATATAGAAATTACAGATCTTTTTATACAGAAATCTTGAATAGTCATCTTGTTAAATATTTGGTTGCTTTTTGTTTGATGACTGCATGAAGATCCCCAGGCACTGTGTGTCTTCCTGGTGATTCTTGTAAAGGCCTCTGTTGCAGCCATCCTCAGCTCCTATTTGTTTCCATGCATTTTTGCATTTTATAAATGCTTTTCTATTTCCCCTTGGTAGCGATTAGCTTCGGTTGGGCTGGATGCAAAAAACACAGTGTGTGTCTGGGACTGGAGAAGGGGCAGGGTCCTGGCTACAGCAACTGGACATTCGGACAGGGTATGTTATCCTTTTTAGTTTTTACTATTGTAACATTTTAAAGAGTATGGATGGTATGGGTGTGGAATAGTGCGGTGTGTCATTGCACACTTTACATTGCATCACTTTACAAGGGAGTCAATTTGTAACTTGCAAGGCCGGGCTGTAAACAAAGAGTACTAATATTTCTCAATTAGAGTTTAACAAGGCCCTCAATTAAGGCACTATGACATGTCATGCAAACAGAAGAACCTTATATGTTTCAGATTTTTCCGAAACTTGTGCCACAGGTCATGAAAATGTTTCCCCTCACTTTTCAGATCTTTGATATTGTCTGGGATCCTTTCCAACTTCACAGACTGGTAAGCTGTGGGGTAAAGCACATCAAGGTAAGGGCCTATCACAGGAGCTATACAGGATGCTTTAACTTTATGATTTATCTTATAAAAAGTTGGTACTTATGAGCTACTTTTTAGGAATGCTAAATACTATTGATACTATTTGCCCTGCTGATTAATTTTTTAATGAAGTGGTGAATACACACATTTTGATATTTCAAAAGAGTTTGTGCTACTCCTAAACCACTTCTGTAAGCCTCACTGAAGGTATACAACTGTCAGTGTTCTACCTTAACATGTCTAGAATTTACAACAGAACAAATTAACAGGAGTTACATTTACTCTGGGTGGCCTATGAACACAATATTTCACAGCCACAGTCCTACAGTCTTGCTTCCAGTCTAGAGAACCTACAGGAAACCAGCTACATTAAAACATGAGAACCCCTCAAATAACTAAAATGTGCAAATGGGAAACATTCAGGTGCCATTTCTTGAGAATCTTAAAGGTTACAGAACTCTGATAATAAGAGAGGTCAGTACATTTACATGTCCGTTGATAACTTAGGTATGACACTAGACTAAGATAGAAAATCAATAATCATCTGACATTACAATCCGGAAATGCTATTAAAACAGTGCAAGCAGTCACCTGCCCCTTTAAAGTACTGCCTTGAACAATATGTTTATGTTTCACAACATTTAATCTACAAAATCTAAGCTAAAAAGGTTACAGTGTACTTTTTGCAGTTGTTTGTTTGTCCTGGACTTTGACTTAGACCAAAAGTTCCATCTCATAGGTTAATATTCCAGATGTTCTTCTGAAACACCCCTTACACAAATGAACACGATTAAGTATAGATGCCCAGCTAAATTAGCCAATTTTTTTTGATAATTCTACAACTCAGTGGACAGGGGCATTTCTACCATATCGTAGCATCACCTCCTCTTTTAACAAGAATCTGTAAGTGTTTGAAAACTGAAGTTACCCAAGGCTGCAGCTTTGAAAGTGAAATGTTTTCCCATTCTTGCTTGATATAGAATTGCAGCAGCTCACAGGCCTTTGTCCTATTTTTCATTTCATAATGCGCCAAATGTTTTGGATGGGTGACAGGTCTGGACTGCAGACAGGCCAGTTTAGCATCTAGACTCTTTTACTACAGAGCCATGCTGTTGTAATACGTGCAGAATGTGGTTTGGCATTGTCTTGCTGAAATAAGCAAGGCCTTGCCTGAAAAAGATGTAGCAACATCTTTGGATGGCAACATTTGTATATGTTCTTCAGCATTAATGATGCCACTTTACAGATGTGCAAGTCACCTATGCCATGTGCACTAATGCACCCTCATAACATCACTGTTGCTGGCTTTTGAACTGTGCGCTAATAACAAGCCTTGATGGTCTCCTTAATCTGGAGGAGTCTGGGTCTATGATTCCCCAAAATAATTAAACATTTTGATTCGTCAGACCATAGTACAGATTTCCACTTTGCCTCAGTCCATCTTAAATGAGTTGGTGCCCAGTTTCTGGATCTTGTTATTCATGGTTACTTCTTTAGTAACCATGTATAACAAGATCCAGAAACTGGGCATGGTAGAGTTTTAACTTGCATTTGAGGATGCATCGACATACTGTGTTCACAGACATTTTTGGAAGTGTTCCTGAGCCCAAGCAGTGGCACTACAGAATCGTGTCGGTTTTCAATGCAACCGCCTGAGGGCCCATAGATCAAGGCCACCCAGTGTTGATTTTTAGCCCGGTCCCTTGTGTGCAGGGATTTCTCCGGATTCTCTGAATCTCTTAATGATATTATGCCCCGTAGATGATGAGATCCACAAAGGTGCAATTTCACATTGAAAAACGTTATTCTTGAAATGTTGCTTTAATTGCCTGCACAAAGTGATGAACCCCTCACCATCTTTACAATTGAAAGACTTGTGCTCTCTCGGATGCTTCTTTTATACCTAATCAAGTTAATACCCTGTTGCCACTTAAAGTATTTAGTTGTGAGATGTTACACTTTCTTTTGCATTACCCAACTTTTCCTTCTTTTGTTGCCCCGGGCCTAGCTTTTTAGAAACTTGTTGCTAGCATCAACGCGGGTTTTAACATTTGCTATTTATATTGAATATAGGGTTTAAAATATTTGCACATCATCATTAAATTCAGTTTTTCTTAAAATGTTACAGTGTGCCAACCTTTTTGGAATATGTATTTCATACTTTGTTGAGGTAAAAAGTTCGATTTAGATTTCTTTATGGATATCAACCCCAAAATATATTCATGTTATCTTAATGCATTATTGCTAAAAATGGAAATCCAAAAACTATAATCACAGATTTGCTACCAGAAGCTTGCTACCAGCTAAAACAATTGATATGTGGCAATTTGCAGTCACTTCTTCCCAACCTTTAAACATACATATGAAGTATTCTCTTTATTAGACAGTTGTGTGCCAGTGACGGCGTTCTTCTTCCCTCCCCCATGGTATGTGTTACATTGACCTCTTTACCCCCTCTGAGGAAATATCATCAAACAAAAAGAGTATTCTTTCACTGCTCTCACCCTTTAATTGATGTTTTACAGAACATTGTTCTGCAATCGAATAGTTGTCTACCAATAATCATACAACACATTTGGCTACTACCTTTACCAATTGGAAGATAGTGAAATGAAATCTGTGTCAAGGGTAATTAATAAGCCAAATAATTAGCTTATAATCAACTTCCTCATAAAAAATGGGCCGTAGAATAGTAATATATCTCTGTTTCAATGTTCGTTATAAAATCTTTTTTTAAGAAAATGAATGTAGCTATGGTTTAATATTTTCTAAATCACAGTTTGCCATTGCAGGATGTAAAGATTCTGCTACAACTTTCCTACTCAACGTCTGTTCAGGGTTCACTCACTCATTCAATTTTAGATTCTGTTTTATTTGTTTTTCAGGAGGGAAATTATATATTGTTATTGGTATTATTTCATTAATAAATTCTCCCTAGTTTCTTGATATCTAATTGACTTACTTTGCCTTATAGCAGAAACTCCTAATGGGGTTGGGAGAGTTGAAGATTGCAAAAGTCACACCAAGTCATGGCCAGTTGAAATGTTCTAGTGAAATGTCATCTGTCAAATTAAGGGTCTACTATGAGAAGAACACATTTTTTAATTTGACTGTTTGGCCAAATTGTTGATATTTCAGCACAATAAAATCCCCAGGCTGTAAAATTAATAACTAACAATTAAGGCCTTAAGTGGAAGTCTGCAGCTGGAACAATCACAGGGTTAGGTAGGCCTCCTCAGATTGTCAACCTCAAACCATGTGTTTGGACAGTAAAAAGTACAAAAATCCGCCAGTCAAAAGAACATTTATGGCCAATACGTCAAGAAGCTGGGAAGAAAGTAACACAGGACATGTATTTGCAAACTTGTTATGTTTGTTTGCTCAGTTCTGGACCTTGTGTGGGAATGCCTTGACACCAAAGCGTGGGATCTTTGGAAAGACCGGGGACTTGCAAACCATTCTGTGCCTGGCTACAGCAAAAGAAGAAGTGACATACTCTGGAGCGCTGAATGGGGACATCTATGTCTGGAAGGGGTTGAACTTAGCTCGCACAGTCCAAGCCGCCCATGGAGTAAGTAGAATTCAGCCCACTAACACATTAACATTTCCATTCAAAGGAAATCTCACTGTGTCTGGTAGCAAACAGAAAACTAGACCATGTTATTTACTTTAACTTTACTGTTTGTCCAAATTGGGTACACATACACAGCTCAAACAAATTAAGGGAACACGTAATCATCACAGTAAAACACAAAGTCAACTAAACTTCAGGTATATTAATCTGTCCAGTTAGGAAGCATAAGCGATTGTCAACGTCACCTGTTTTGATGCAAATGAGCAAGACAACAGGTGCACTGGAGAGGCAACAGCAAGACAACCCCTAGAAAGGGAATGGTTTTGCTGGTGGTGGCCACAGACAAAAGCTCTCTTCTTATCCTTCCTGACTGATTCTACTCTATTTTTGTGTATTGCCAGTATCCTTGTCACAGGTAGTCCAGCTACTTCAAGTCGGCACATCCAAACATGTTATCGCAAAAATAGTGTTTTTCACTACAGTCTCAAGAGCATAGAGGAGATACCAGGAGACAGGCCATGGCACGAG
Organism: Novumbra hubbsi; assembly: GCA_016801125.1. Taxonomy (NCBI): domain Eukaryota; kingdom Metazoa; phylum Chordata; class Actinopteri; order Esociformes; family Umbridae; genus Novumbra; species Novumbra hubbsi. The sequence continues at coordinate 35,522 of JACXGK010000356.1, forward strand.
GAGAGCTGGACAGGGCCGTAGAAGGACATAAACCTAGCAGTAGACTGGTATCTGCTCCTTTGTGTGAGGATAAACAGGAGGAGCACTGCCCAAGCCCTACAAAATGACCTTCAGCGGGCTACTAGTGTGCATGTGTGACGATGAGGGTGGCATGAGGGCCCAAGTCCTCTAGTGGGGCCTGTGCTCACAACCCAGCACTGTGCAGCTCTATTGGCATTCGCCAGGGAACACCAGAATTGGCATTGTTTCGGTCAGCCATTGGTGCCCCGTTCTCTTCACAGATGAGAGCAGGTTCACACTGAGCATGTGACAGACGTGAAAGATTCTGGGGACACTGTGGTGACTGTCATCATGCCTGCAACATCATCCAGCATGACCAGTTTGGTGGTGGGTCAGTGATGGCTCGGGGAGGCATATCCTTGGAGGGTTGCACAGACCTCTAAGTGCTAGGCAACATTACTAGCTGTATGACATCCTCAGACCCATCGTCAGTACTTAAGCTGGTTCGATTCCTCCAAATTCAGGACAATCCTTTTCCTCGTGGCCGCGTATAGGCAGTTTCTGGATGATGAAGGCATCAATGCCATAGACAGGCCTTCATGTTCCATCGACCTGAATGCAATTTAGAACCTCCTGTCGAGAGTGCATAACGGCACATTTTGATATGTATCTCTCTTTGCCTGTCAGTCACGGTACTTGATGATATGATTTGATGTGTTATTTGTATCTTTTTTTCACAGGCTGGGATTTTCAGCATGCATGCTTGTGAGGAAGGGTTTGCTACAGGAGGGCGGGACGGCTGCGTGAGAATGTGGGATGTGGATTTCAAACCTATCACTAAGATCGACCTACGAGAGACCGAGCAAGGATATAAAAGTACTTTTATTTTGAATGATTCTTCTAACCAATCCCTGTCCTTCCCTATACTCTCCATACATAACCAATTGGATCAAATCCTTCTCTAGAGTGAACACCCCACAAAGCAGGTTGAGTTTTCAATCCCTTTAATATCATTTACGATGTTTCTATGTAACTACTGTCCTCACACTACTTGAAATATAAAACTTGACATATACAGTATAATGCTACCCAGGTCAAACTACTTATTACAAAGGGCAGAGCAAAAATATGTTGTTCTTATTTGTTATTGTGTTGCAGTGGTGGCTGGTAATAAGAAGATTGCTTGTAGTAATTGAGTTAATAAACCATGTCAAAGGTTTTCTTGTGTTTGATATGGTTTTGATGCCATTCCATTTGTTCAGTTCCAGCCATTATTGAGAGCCTGTCCACAGATTTATAATGACAACCGCCACCACGTTAGTTGTTACTAAAGGGGAAACACATAGTAGGTGGAGTCAATAGGTTTAGATTAGGGGAAGGATTAGAGTCTGAGCTTTATCTAAGGCAAAGGGTAGGGTTGATCTACTATTCTAGTCAGCAATGCCGTCCTGCAAACCCCGGCAGGGTTGCATCAGATGCTAAGCAGGGTAAAGCCTGGGGGTCTGTCCTTGAATGCTGCTGGTTGGCCAGTAATCTCTGATGGACAGATTCATGTAACATAACTGGCATTGTAGCATCTGTCAACAGATAGACCTAGCAACCTAGTCTTTTTTCTGCCTTTATTCTTATTTGGCATAAATCATTCCTAACTTGTAATGTAATAAATATGTATATATAATATATATATATATATATATATATATATATAACATGTTTTGCCTGGAAGTAGATTACAAAAACTATACTTGAAAATATGGCGATTTAGATGTCATAATGATAACATACACAATTTGAGTACAATTTTTGCTACCGGGAAATTACAGAGGGATTTTACTTGCTGCTAATGTTTGTTGGTAGGGTTTGAGGAAGATATAATGTTTCTCAATGACATGACAAAGAGGGATTGTGCAGCTTTTCCATTTGACCGACTTTTGTTGACAAATAGACATTCAGCATTGAAGGTTTTGCCTTTGTCCATCCAAAAATTTGGTAAAACACTTATTCAACTTTTACTGCAGATATAGTGCCTTGTAACATTATTCAGACCACCGACCAATTTTCTCATATTACTGAATTACAAGCAGTACATTGACATTTAATTTAATTTGTAATTTGAAAACACTAAACATAATTGTTGAATATTCTGGAAATAACTTTTATTCTGGGAATTATTTATAAGGAAATATATATATTTTTTAATTGCACTAGTTTTCCAACCTTTTTCTTTGGAATTGGCTATGAATTTACACAAATGAAAGAAATTACCTTAGTTTTGATCTATAACTTTTAATCCCTTTGAATGATTAAAGTCTGGATAGCATGGTCTGGATAGCTGGTGGAAGCTGCAACACACCACCTAGAGGTTTTTAAAGACATTTTCTTATACTGCATTGCAAGAATGTCTACGTTTTGCCCCTTTAATCTTTATTAATCACATTAAGTTCAAAATAAAATATGGAAACAGTCTCTATTTTATGTTTTTCTCAGGCCTGTCTATACGTAGTGTGTGCTGGAAAGCAGATCGGGTCCTGATGGGCACCCAGGACAGTGAAATCTTTGAGGTGATGGTGCGAGACCGGGACAAGCCACAGCTCCTCATGCAGGGTCACAGTGAAGGCGAACTCTGGGCCCTTGACCTCCATCCCAAGCAGCCAGTGGCTGTGACTGGTAGTGATGACCACTCTGTTAGGTAACTAGTTTAACAAAATGTCATGTCTTGTCACAACAACTCATGGGTGTGTTTCCACAGGGAGCTAATAGAAAAAAACCGATTCTAACACTTTGCTATGACATTCCAAATGGAGTAGCGGTAGGAGCGTGGTGCTATAGAGATGCTTCTTGGTGGCAGACCTGGGACATTGATCAGGATTGAGGGAAGGATGAGAAGAACCTGGTCCAGGATCTTGAATGTAGTGAATATTAATCTTTCAGCGTTTACACAGACATAACAATGCAAGATTGACTTTAAGCCTGAAGTCTGGGAATGTCCTTTAGTGGACCAGCCTGGACTTCATCCTGGATTGAACATCTGTGAGGAGACCTGAAGATCGCAGTACACTGATGCTCCCAATCCAATCTTGAGAGGATCGGAAGATTCAAGGAAGAGTGATAGAGCAGAAGCTGACAGAGCAATTTCTCTCCTAGTTTCCACGCCCGACCACTTCAGCACACACGCACTCTTTAGAGCGGTGCTTCAAGTTTTCTCTTCTGTTGATCGCTCTCCATGGTCCTGTACTTTCCAGACCAGGCTCCCTCTGAGCTGCGAACAAGGCCTCACAAAATATAATTGATATTTTATTATATGTTTCTCCAGAACCTGTGGAGGAATTGGAGTTTCAGAAGGCACTGTACAAAATACATTTTTCTCACATCTTCAACAGTTTTAGTTTACATGGATAAGAAAACATATTTTTCTTTATTGTGTGAGAGGCGTAATCATCTTTGGCTGGTCAGATGTACTCAACGGCTATGAAGGCTACACCTTGTTGGATGTGTAGCCAACTCAACTTTTCCAGTGCAGCAAGAGAGTGGTGTTGTAGTTACAGATGAGCCTATCAGCAACAGACTGATTGAACTTCTGAAATGATTGTGTTTACAAATATTTCCCCAACATTTAGTTTAAATGTATACTGTATGTTTAACTAATACAAGTTAAAGGCATTATACTGTGTATGAATGAAATACAACCAATCCTTATATTCTTTCATTATTCTTACACAAGTCTGTGTCTATCTTTAATTGGTATATTATTTCATAGTAATTAAGCTCAGTGGGAGAAATCCCTGCCGCCTCATCTTTATTTAGTAAACTGTCAAGTTCTTTTTAGTGATGCACAGATCTTTTATAGTTTATGTTTAATGAAGACTGTATCTTATTCTATAAGCAATACATAATTCAGTACCCCTAATCTTTCCCTTGCATGTTAAAAATCATGTTTCTCAGAGTTTTTACACTGCCTTTACCATTATTCAATTAATGTCCTGTTAATTCCTTTACCTTGTTGCATTAAATCTCTGTTGCAGACTCTGGAGTTTGTCTGACCACACTCTTATTGCCCGCTGTAACATGGAGGAAGCGGTACGTAGCGTCTCCTTCATCAATGACGGCTCTCAGCTCGCCCTGGGCATGAAGGACGGCTCGTTCACTGTGCTCCGTGTCAGGTGGGGATACCAGATGGTCCATACTCAAGGCTTGCATTTTGAAATAAACTCTTTTTTATATGTTTGCAATTCATCCAATTATTTATGATTTGTGATTACATACACAGAAAAACATATAATAAAAGCTATAATATTACATTTATTGAATCATAATTGTTCACTGTGGGATTGAAAAATGGTACTTACTATGACAGTAAGTAACCTTTTTAACAGACAATAAAATTCCACAGAGACATGACGGAGGTGGTACACATTAAAGACAGAAAGGAAGTCATCCACGAGCTAAAGTTTTCGCCGGATGGCTCTTACCTGGCCGTGGGCTCTAACGATGGCCTGGTGGACATCTATGCTGTGGCTCAGCGCTACAAGAAGGTGGGCGAGTGCAACCGCTCAACATGTTTCATTACCCACTTGGACTGGTCTGTGGACAGCCGCTTCCTGCAGACGAATGACGGGGCAGGGGAGAGGCTCTTTTACAGGATGCCAGGTAAAACACCTAGAAAACCATTTACATGGTTGAGATGCTCTTTAAACTACAATATGAAATGAATACAAACAACTACAGTGACTTGATGAATAACTCAAACCTCGATTTTTTAGATATTTATGTTGTTAATATACCAAACGATATTCCAAACAAAAATCAACAGTTTATATTGTGATGTTGTTGAAAAATGAAGTGTGTGGTTGTGGACATGTTGAGGTATTGAGTAATGGGAAGTCACCAGGGAAACTAGCCATAAGTAGCAGATGCTGTAGTACAGCAGAATGTCCGCTTTTACAAAATAGCCACTGAAGGGTGCTGATGCATGTGTCTATGTCAAGGGAATGAGCAATATTAAGATGCTTGGCTCGGCATTTTGAACATGTGAATATCAATTCATACCTTTTTCTTTCAAATTCTTTCCTGTCCTAACCTCAATAGGTCTAAAGTAATCAATGCCTGCATGAGTGAAGTTGGTATGTTGATATTCTACTCTGAATTTTTTTTTTAAGTAATATTCTGTAAAACTAAAAGTTGAACAGCAGAAAATACAAGAAGCAAAAATACAACGCATTTGTGAAACCAGATTTAACTAAAGATCAATGAACTCTTTCCATGCATATCTCAGTAATTAAACCAGGTTTTTTATTGATGTATTTAAATCAAAACCGCTTAGACTATGTAAGGGGATACCTCAAGGCTCAGTATCGGCCCCACTACTCTTTTCTATGTCTCTGATCGATTTATTCTGATTTGTATATCTGTATACCGACGGGCAGCTTGACATGAATGGACACTTGCGTTGTCAATAGCCAGCAACAAACTCCAAATGCAAATGATAAGTCTAGAATGAAGAACAGACGTTGACAGCTCTGTTGTGCATGCACTAATAATGCAATAAAACACACCTTTTGGGAAGCCAATTGTCACAATATGTTTTTAGAAGAGGGGAGACATTGTATAAAACATTCAGTTTGTTATAGGATTCATATGATAATGTTATTGCACTGCAGTGTAAATGGACAAAATGATGACCATGACAGTAACTTTTTTCTTAATACTTTAGCAAATACATTTTTCCCCAAAACCCCTACTGTTAAATGTGCAGATCGACACATGACCACTCCATTGAAAGTACCAAGCTCCTTTGCAATAAAAAGGTCATATCCTGTCTGAATATATATCTCACCTTGTCTCAGATAGGTCATCACCAATGACAATCCCAGCCAGAAGAGCGGTTCAGCTGTGCAGAAGCTTGTTTGGGGAGAAGGGTTCACTGCTCCCTCTATTGTAATGCGCTAGTAGTTGTTATTTTGCCTTCTGAAGCAATTTTTTTGCTTAAATGAGACTGTTCATGCTTACTTTCATGCCACAACTGTAGTCAAATTGCCCACTATCTGGACTCACTTGAAAGATCTCATCCGAGTCTTTTGGGCTTTTTAGGTTTATCAGCTAACTTAATGAATGAAGAAGAATATTTGCAATACATTAGCGTCAGTGAAGGCACATATGCCATAGGGCAGTCCCTGTCTACTGGCAGGAAAGGAGACTGTTGAGGAAACGTTTGATTTAGTAATGCTGTAGATCTCAGTAACCAACCACAACAAGCTGTGTTGCTTTCAGATGATTTGAGTCTTGTATCAGTTTGGAGAAATGTTATCTTGCACTTGACGATGAAATATCTGTCGGCTTGTTTTTCTCTTCTCTGCAGCGGGAAAACTACTTAGCAAAGAGGAGACCAAGGTAGTCCATTGGATGACCTGGACAGGCATCCTTGGGCCTGAAGTCAATGGAATCTGGCCCAAATATGCCAATGTTACTGATATCAATTCTGTGGATGCCAACTACAGCAGTGCAGTGCTGGTGACAGGAGATGACTTTGGCCTCGTCAAGCTCTTCAGATTCCCTTGTCTTAAGAAAGGTGTTTTCCCACCAGCTTTTCTTTATGGTGTAAATATATAAGGATGTTATTCAATATTGGTGGCCATAATATTACCATAACAGGCAACATTAGGGCCATAAGGATGTAAAATAAACAAATAATTACATCAGCTCAGCTTTTATTATATATTTTTTGTCTTGCAGTGTAAATATTTATCCATTTGGTTACCTGAACTGCATTATTTTGTGGTGTTTGTGAAACAGCGGCCAAATTCAAGAAGTACATTGGGCATTCTGCCCATGTGACCAACGTACGCTGGTCCCATGATCTCCAGTGGGTGTTGAGCACTGGAGGGGCGGACCACGCCTTATTCCAGTGGAGATTTCTTCCTGAAGGAGTGATGAACGGTGTCCTGGAACCCCTCCTTCAAGGTGACTGTTGCTACATTCCAAATTAAACACAAGCTCCTATCTTTTACATGTAGTCAGGAATTGAATAAATACATGATGTTATGATCAGAGCTGTTCTAGGCCTCTCTGTTCATTTACTTAGTAAATTGTTTGGTAGAATATAACTGTAATTAAGTCTAGGTAATCAGTGTTTGTTTATATATCAATCTTTTAATTATTCTTGTTAATTAGAAATGTTTCCCACCCCTGATTCAATCTTGATTGAATTGTTTGTTTCTTAACGTTAAGCGGTTAATGTCAAATGTCTTCCTAGTTGGGTTCATGATCTAGATTTTGTCGGACCCCTCCTATGCAAACCCCAGCCTATGTGGTTGCTTTGTTATTGTTGTTCAAACCTTGTCTATTAAAAGCCAACAGACATTTAAATGATTTCCTAACAATGACCTGTATCACACCTAAAGCTGAAGAATGTTTTGTTTTTTGTATTACCACAACACTATTCTATTAATCAGAGGACCCCAGGCCCATATCTCAAAAACCTCTTTATACCGTGTACAGTTGCTAAGGAAGAAAGTGGTCGGCTTGGGCAGTGGGTGGGAAAAGTTTTCTTGCGCACTGGAAGTGATCCGTTTGCCGTATCAAAAAAAGTGACTGACAAAAATATAAAAAAGTGACGACTTTAATTTTTTGAATAAAGCTGTGAGACTCGATAACGAGATACTTTTATAAAAATATAAGAAATGTTAACAGTCCCTTTTTGACCAAAATAAATCAGATTTGCTACAAGGAATAAAAAGATAAATGCCTCTGGTTACACACAAGTTGCAGCATGGTAGTCATAACACTTACAGTTGTTGTGGAAATTTACTCACTATGCTTTTTACTGTCTACTGATAAGGGTAGGGAAATATTAGTAAGAAAGAAAACGTAAATGTTGATTGCATAAGTAATGAACCTGGGTTGTGGAAGCTGCCAGTGTACATTGAGGAAATAAAATGCCCTTTCCAGGTAACAATTATCTTACTGTTTGCCAACATTAAAGTTGTCGTCACGTTTTAAAAGCCCCATTGTTAGAGGATCATTGGTCTGTGAATCCGGAGGAAAATGAGGATCAAAGAGCATTCTATAGAAGTTAAAGTACTAAATAATAATTCTATAGTTGAGGTAAAGTATAGAATAGACAAATGATTACTCTCCAGGTTTTTGCATCTCAGGAAGTGGGAGCTACATCACACTAACCTGGCACGGCCAAGAAAAAGCCATCGGTCAAAACTTGTGAGAAGAGGGCAAACATCTTTGAAGAGATCAGTGGCTAGGAGTGGAGCAATGGTGCATTGATCAATTATATTTAGAAGTCTGCATAAAACAGTGTTGGAGGGTTGCAAGATTGAAGCCATTACTCAAAAACATGATGCCTCTGAAATGGTTTTGTAGTCAGATGTGATCGAGTTTCTTGGACGAAACTCAAAGTGACATATGGTGCAAAGCGTAAGCAACCCATACCTTAACACACATCATCTCTTCAGTGCAGTATGGTGGAGGCAGCATCATGCATTGGGAAGGGTTCTTGTCAGCATGAGTATCTTGTTGAAATTAAAGAAAGAATGAAGACGAAGCAAAATAAGGAAAGTTTTTTGTATTAGAAGTCTGATTAAAAAAACTGAAGCTTGGCAAATGTCCTACAGTGGCATAGCCAAACTCCTGATATGTAACCCATTGAGAGTTATTGACCCTACTTGTAAATGCTATTTCAAAAGCATTGTCCAACAAAGCTAAACAATCTGGGGGAAATCTACCGAAGAGAACAAGGCCTAAATTACTAAGAGTTAAAGCTGTCGTATATTAGTGTTTCATTGTACCATTTATGATTTAGTATTAGGAATAGGAAAAGTGGGTTTCAACATGTTTCTAAGGCACAGCACATACTGGATATTGCTCTATGGAATGCTTTCTGTAAAGGTCAAAGCCCATGTAGAGTGTATTTTTGTTGTTAACAGAGGGGTACGCTGATTCAAACAGCGGAGAGTCCGACTCTGATGTGTCTGATGTTCCGGAGCTTGACTCAGACATTGAACAAGAGGCTCAAATCAGCTATGAACGACAGGTGGAGTAAAAAATATTAATTAATTAATCCAAAACACAAATGGTTTTCAGAAATATTGCTGTCTTTGCTGGTTTTGTGTGTTGCTTCCTGAACTTTGTATTCATGATTCAACAATTTTAGAGGGGGGTGGAAAATGTTACAGTCATTACTGTGGAAGGGACAAGACATGGGTGGACAATTGAAGTTGAGAGATGGGCACACTGCTTTTGAGGAATAACTCTAACTGGGTTTTGACCAGATACAATTATTGATGTCAGGTATTTTTGAGATGTTATCACACCTTCTTACCAATACAATAAGGAGTTATTTTTCTTTTACTTTCTTTTACTGCAGAACGACTTTCACCAATCTTGTACTAGTGTCTTTCTGTCTCAACTTGCAAGTACAATATAATGAGCTGTTATTGTGTTAAAGAGTATTTTGATCTTGGTCTTTCTAATCTGTGAATTTCTACCAGACTTTAAATAATAACTTCAGACTTTTAAACCGTCTACTAGGTTTACAAAGAGGACCTTCCACAGCTGAGGAAGAAGCTAGTGGGCTCTCTAAAACGTCAAAAGGCCCCAGACGAAGGCCTGCGTTTGCAGTTTGTTCACGGGTAAGTCTCCTTGAGGAATGAAAATGTTGAAGGTGTCTGGTCCAATCAAACTTAATTCAGGGTTTATTTCAAGACATCTGTTTAAAGAATTCACATTCTAGTTGCACAATTTGTTTTTTTATGGCTATTAAATCATTCTAAAGTGACCTTACCTTTTCTTGTTCTTTCAGTTACAGAGGCTGTGACTGCAGGAACAACCTGTTTTACACCCAGGCAGGCGAGGTGGTATATCACGTTGCAGCTGTTGCGGTCGTTTATAACCGTCAGCAGCATGCACAGCGTTTCTACCTCGGTCACGATGACGACATCCTCAGTCTTACTGTCCATCCACTGAAGGACTACGTCGCCACTGGACAGGTAGACCCTGCTTTTTTATTCAACGTTGGTTTCTACCACACAGTTCTGAGCCAGTTGTGCCCTTTACAGGAGTTCTACGATGTGAACCTGGGTTTGCATGACACAGCTGCTGTGAAATGCAGTCAACAACCTCACGTGCTGTCAGACAAATTAAAGGAATATTGTGCTAGAAAACTCTTTGACTGTTGGTTAAAACAAATGATTTAGGATTATAGAACCGTAATTACATCCGTTTGGAAAAGCCTGCTCTAGTGTAATTGTAAGAACATTGTTATTTTGTGAATACCACACTGTTGCTTACCCCATAGTTATTTTGTTATAGGGGCAACGGAAGTTAGTTATTTCTACTTAAATCCTGATTGCATGATTTAAGGAAGCAAAATAGTTTGTATAAGCATTCATAAATGTAACGCTCAGTACAAACTCTCATTCTCTGTAAATATGCACAAATGACAGGTACCTAGGAAACATTTAAAATCATTTTTTTTCCTGATGCTCAGGTTGGCAGGGACCCAGTCATCCATGTGTGGGACATCCAAACACTGAAATGCTTGTCTTTGCTAAAGGGCCATCATCAACGTGGGGTGTGTGCACTAGATTTCACATGTAAGCCTGCTGTTATGTACATTTATTCTTTGTTTAGTTTACGTTAGTACATTTCTAGATGGTGGTTATGACACAGATGGAAGACGGTAGATTCATGGTTGACAAATGTTTAATACTTATGTTGTTTTACGCTGCTAGAATCTGGAATAGCATTATAAGCTCTGGATCACAAATACCCCGTAATTAAATTATTTATTTTGTCTATGTACAATACCTTTCTAAAAAAGTTGGTTGCGTAAAATGGAAATGAAACAGAATGCAAGAATGTGAAAAATCTTTTAAACCTTATATTCAATAGAAAATAGTACAAAGACAACAACTCAAAGGTTGAAACTGAAAAATGCTATTGTTTCTGGAAATGTACATGCCAGTTTAGAATTTGATGCCAGCATCATGTTTTGAAAAGCTTGGACAGAGGCAACAGACTGGAAAGTTGTCTGACCAAAAATCTCACAACTTGGTTAATTGGCAACAGGTCAGTAACATGAATGGGTATAAAAGTGCCATCCCTCAGAGGATGAGTCCTTCAGAAGTAAAGATTGGGAAAAACTGCACAGGCAAATCGTGCCTGTGCAAAGTCTGGGGGTGCGACAGTGCATAATATATTTCTTTTTTATTTGATTATTTATTATATTGTATGTACAACATTGTTTCCCAAAACATTGGTAAGATACATAATATTATTGAAAGATTCATAGAATCTAGAGAAATCTTTGTATGCAAAGGGTCAAGGCTGAAAACCAATATTGGATGGCCACCATCTTCGGGCCCTCAGACATCACTGCATTAAAAACAGACACAATCGACTCAGGTACACTTACAAAAACCATGGAAACCGTAGGTTGCTGTATCCACACATCCACAGCAAACCTTTTGGGAAATGGGGTTGTATTATTTTCTATATTTATGCAGGGAAATCAAGTTTTGTGGTACGATAATGTGGACGTTTCTGTCTTGTATACAGACATTAACCATGTCTAGCCCTTCTGGATGTCAGGGAGTCCAAGATAAAAAGTGAACACAACTTTGCACTAGTAATACAATGCAATGCTTTATGATGAACTGCCTAGAGAGGTTTCAATAAAGAATACATCATATATAGAACATCACGTCAAGTACTGAGATAAAATTGGCCTGTATAATTTATTTTCTGTGCTGAGATGACATATATGATTTGTTCCCTTTTGAAAACAGGCACTTTAGATTGTTCACCAACCCATCCATAGGTGTTTTAAAAAAAGACCCCACCTAATCCCAATGTATTTTATGTAAAACCAGATTCTGTAACAGAACTGGTAGGTATAATTATAATTTGAGATAATCTATTTGTATATTTCTAGAAATTCAATAAGCATATACAAAGCAGTGTACTTGCTTGTGCCGGAGATGGAACTGTAACGCATATTAAAGTATCATCTGCATGAAAACAATGTCACACAGTCACATATAATGTATATTCAGAGTGAACAAAAAGGACTCTGTATATACAAATCATTATACTAATACTAATGATATTTAGGGATCTATCGCATAGATAATTCTGAAAACAAAAAAGAATGAACAAAGTTTTATAACTGTCTTGTCTAAAATAATAAGGAGCTTTCTGTATCCTTAAAAAAAAAAAAAAGATATATGTGTATATATACATGTGTGTTTAGAATACTCATAACACAGTACATAACTTTTATATTGGCCCGCAGTGGATGGGAAGATTCTTGTATCAGTGGACATTGACGAAGGTCATTCAGTTGTGTTGTGGGACTGGAAGAAAGGCGAGAAGTTGGCAAAAGCAAGGTATAGTACACATTTAATAAGCAAGTGTTACAAATACAGTACTTTATGGACTGAGCAAAGGGTGTAGGTAGGCAAGGAAATGTTAACAAATGCACACCTTGATGGAGGGTACAAAAGATCCTGATGTTTGTGTGTTCTGCTTTTTATTTTCTAGGGGACACAAAGATAAACTGTTTGTGGTTAAATGCAACCCTTTCCGTATGGACAAGCTCGCCACAGTGGGGATAAAGCATATCAAATTCTGGCAACACACAGGTATTTACCAGGAGTAATTCCATCCTCATTGTCAGTTAAAATAGAAACAATAATTTTTCCTGTATAACAACGATTTCAATTAACTGTGTGGCAGTTCTCTTTGGCAACAGCAAAATGAATCACACTTTAATCAATCAAACGTCTACTCGAAAATCTTTTAGAAAAAGCTTTGTACGAAAGATGACTTTTGTGTTGACCCAAGGTGGAGGCCTTACATTCAAAAGGGGTATATTTGGAAACCTTGGGAAGCTGGAGACCATGATGTCCATCTGCTACGGGCGATCAGAGGAACTGGTTTTCTCAGGCGCCACCACTGGAGATGTATACATCTGGAGAGAGACCACCCTTATGAAGACCATCAAGGCCCATGATGGACCAGTATTTGCCATGTGCTCTCTTGACAAGGTACCCAGTCTCCCAAACTGGCATGTAAACACTTTTATTTCCTAACTTTATTGGCCGGTTTCCCTGGGCCTGAATAAAAGCTTGACCAAGATGGTGGCACGTGCGCAACGCGAGGCTCAGCGTCTCTCCCGATTATGTAATTACTCACCTATGCCAATTGCACATCCATACATTGCGCTTCATTTCATTTTGTAGGCTCATACGTTGGAGCATTCTGTACATAGACACACTGCCCTACATACCATTTATCCACTGCTCTTTTTTGCATTTCTGGTTGGATGCGAACTGCATTTTGTTGTACTGTACTTGTACTGTTCAAGGACAATTAAGTTGAATCTAATCTAAAATGGGATAGGGATAGAGAATACGTTTGCAATAGAGTTTCCCATAGATGGAGAATAAAGCTTTACATGTTGAGTTTTACAAAGTGGCTTTAGGGGCACCAGAGTAGCTTCAGGGGCACCAGAGTAGCTTCAGGGGCACCAGAGTAGCTTCAGGGGCACCAGAGTAGCTTCAGGGGCACCAGAGTAGCTTCAGGGGCACCCGAGTAGAGCAGTAGTCTATATTGTTGTCTCACAATTGAACTGCATAATTGCGGGCAGGTTTTCTCTCTGCCGTGCGGTACATGCAGCCATGTATGAACTATTTAAATAAATGTAATACACTCGTGTTAAAGACATTCCTGCCCCTCCAGAGCTGTAGCCCTGGAAGAGGAAATATTTCAACAACCGCAACTTCACCAAAATTGACTTGTAGAATGATTGGTTTGACATGCAGGCTCTGGCACGCAGTTCAAACCACACCTCACCAAACCAATTCCATGCTTCTTCTGAAAAACCAAAGCCCTAAAACACTCACTTTAGGCTGGAGTACCCCATAAAGTAAAAGGTCCTTGCTTTAAGGATACGTTAGATTAGACAACCCTATTTCCCCAAAAAGTTGGGAATCTGTGTGAAATGTAATGATGTGCAAATCATTTGGACCATATATTCAATAGCAAAAAGACAACATATAAAATCTTGAAAAATAAATGGCCGCATTTGATGCCAGTGTTTCTAAAAAGTTGGGACCGGGGCAACAAAAGGACAAGTTGTGTAAAGATAAAAAAAGCCAGGTGGAAGATCTCCCTACTAATTAGGTTAATTGACAACAGGTCAGTAACATGATTGGGTATAAGAAAGAGCATCCCAGAGATGATGAGCCTATTAGAAGTAAAGATGGGGAGAAGTTCCTCACTCTGTGGAAGATTGTGCAGGTAATTAAGAATAATGTTTCTCAATGTAAAATTGCAAAGAGTCTGGGCATCTCATCATCTACCGTACATCAATTCATCAAAGGATTCACCCAAGGACAAGGACAAAAACCACTGTCTGTGAACAGGGTACATCGCTGCTATTCAAAAAAGAAACTGTATATTAACAAGATCCAAAAATGCTGCCATTTCTATTTGAAATGCAAAACTGTCCTGTGTTGATTATTTTTGGGAATCAACATCACGCAGCGTCCTCCAGGCCAAAGAGTAGAGAGAACATCCGGCTTGTTATGAGCGCACAGTTCAAAAGCCAGCATCCGTGATGGTATTGAAGGGCACATCTGTGAGGGCACCGTTAATGCTGAACAATATATACATGTTTTAGAGCAACATATGCTGCCATCCAAACAACAACTTTTTCAGGGAAGGCCTTTCTTTTTACAAAACAAAAACATTCATCAACATTTGATGTTGTGTTTGTTCTGATCTAATTGTCTAATTAGACATAGATAAATGATCGGCACATCATTGCGCATCATCCGTTTTTATTTGCAAAAGAACACAGGAATATGACAGTCAGTAATAGATAGAGCACACTAACAGTGGGCCCAGAGAAGATATCTTCAAGTATTGAACCCCCCCCCCCCCAGTCAAACCTGACTCTGATTTCCCCCTTAATAGGCACGTGTTGAGAGGGCAAGGAAGGACTAGTGTTTCCTGGTGCCGTCAATAAAACATGAACCTTTAGCTCCTTAAAGCTTTATAAATAACCAGACCAACCCAGCAAGTGAATCAACTCATCTAGTAGGCTTTGTCCGTCACATGATACAACAAATAAGCAGGCATTGTGCCACCACTGTTGCTGCAGTAGATAGGATTAGGTCAACCCTGGTAATGTTTTTTTATTGGGAAAAGACATTGTTGCTGAGAAACAACATTGTTTTGTTAGGTAAGGATGTGCCGCCATTAGTCCCTGGTACGCTGTTGTTAGCTAGCTGGTCTTTCTGGGACATTCAAATCAGCATCGTCCTTCATACCATCCAGCTCTATGGAATTAACCTTCCCCTGCTAATTTAACAGAGTGAGTGCCTACTGAAGTACTGGTGTAGCTCTTTGCTTGCCTATGAAAATATTATAGGATGGCCACAGAAACTTGACTTTAGCTGTGGGGAGTCCAGGTTTTTCACTTATTTCTTACTTGAAGTGTGTTTTTGTTTTAGTTACACTGCTTAATCTTTTGTTTTTACATTCCGTGCTGATGAGTTTATGATAAACCGTACAGTCAGATAAACTCTGAACTACTCGAAGGAACAGACATGTTGCTGAAGAGGATCATTTGTATTATGCCAATCTATATGTCCTATAGATTAATGCATAAATGTAGTTATTTGCATCATTTTAGCATGCATATATATTTTAGTAAATATATAGGCTAATCCATCTATTTTTGTACATCTTCCATCGTGTATTGAGTACATGGCTTTAAGAGAGATACTTGAGAGGTTTTGTTCTGTAAGTTTACACAAATACTACCTCTAATTGGTCAAGACAGGTCGAGGGCGGGCACTGTGCCTCGTTTTTTTGGGAGAACTTCCTTTAGGCTGGTCCTTCTTTGTAAACCACCATGTGATCACATTAACATTTTGAATTACCCACTTTAATGCATAAAGACAATTATTATCTGGATGCAATAACATGCATTTGTACTTATTTCTACAGGAAGTTGCCAGTATGCAGGTTACCCACTTCAATAAGCGAAGTTACTTCCATTTACTATGTAAAACATAGGAACTGTAGGTTGAACATCATAGAACATTAAACCTAGTGGTTACTTTGGACACTGCAGCAGAACAAAACTGGGATCTTAATTTGCACTCAACTGAACAAAAACTGAACAAGCTGCTTTGGGTAATTCGTTCTTCCCCTTGATGTCCCTTTCTTTTTCGCACTAGGGCTTTGTAACTGGGGGTAAGGATGGAGTGGTTGAACTATGGGATGACATGTTTGAGAGGTGTCTGAAGACATACGCCATCAAAAGGTCTTCACTGACAGCATCATCTAAAGGTATTCTTCACTTTATTTAAAATACAGTGTTTTTCTGGTCGAGATTTGCTTCTACTTTACAGAAATACACAAACGACATGTCGTTCTTTGAAGCAGACTGTCCCCTAACTTTATCCAGTTCGGACATATGAATAGAAATGTAACGGGTGTGCATTTTGACGCAATTTCTGCCATCAATTTTCACAAGATTCCCTGTGCCTTTAGCGCCCCCCCCCCCAAAAAAAACATCAGCAAGCCACCACCATGTCTCACAGTGGGGATGGTATTCTGTTCACTATAGGCCTTGTTGACCCCTCTCCAAACATAGCTTATGGTTGTGATCATAAAGCTCTATTTTGGTCACATCACTCCAATTGACAGTGCTGAGAGGCGTGTCAAAGCGTGTCAAGGCGTGTCAAGATGTTGCTGTAACCAGGCTTTATTGTGGCATTGGCGCAGTAAAGGCTTCTTTCTGGCAACTCGACCATGCAGCTCATTTTTGTTCAAGTATTGTCGTATTGCACTCCTTGAAACAACCACACCATCTTTTTCCAGAGCAGCCTGTATTTCTCCTGAGGATACCTGTGGGTTTATCCTTTGTATATTTTTTTCTGGCAATTGTGGCTGAAATCTTTCTTGGTCTACCTGACCTTGACTTGGTATCAAGATATTCCTGAATTGTCCACTTCTTAATAAGAGATTGAACAGTACTGACTGGCATTTTCAAGGCTTTGTATATCTTTTTATATCCTTTTCCATCTTTATAAAGTTTCATTACCTTGTTACGCAGGTGTTTTGACAGTTCTTTTCTGCTCCCCATGGCTCAGTATCTAGCTTGCTCAGTTCATCCACATGAGAGCTAACAAACACTATTTATACACAGACACTAAAGGAATTTAAAAAAATGTACCTTTAATTGCCACTTTAACCTGTGTGTCTGTAACAAGGCCAAACTTTCAAGTGTATGTAAACTTTTGATCAGGGCCATTTGGGGGATTTCTGTTATCATTATGATTTAAAAAGGAGCCATACAACTAAGTGATAATAAATGGCTTCATATGATCACTATCCTTCACTTAAATCAATGTCAAAATTCCACAGTTTCTGGCAGGGTATGCAAACTTTTGAGCACTACTGTATTTAGTCATTGGTATGTAGACTCATTTCTAAGTTGATTAGTTGAATAAATAATACATTTGAGAAAATCAGCATAAATATCTTTTTTTTTGTTTCATTTGCTAGCAGCTAATTTTGGAAGGTATGTTTGCATAACCTTCTGCTTGCATTTCTCAGGATTGCTGCTGGAAGACAATCCCTCCATCCGCGCCATCACCCTTGGACATGGACACATCCTAGTGGGGACCAAAAATGGAGAGATCTTGGAAATTGACAAGAGCGGCCCAATGACCTTGTTGGTTCAGGTACACGGAAGTGGTGGGGGCCGTTAGCTAGAAGTAGATTTAATCAGAAAATCCACAGGTGTTTACTCTGTTTGCATCTGTCACGGTTCTTTTCTTTTTGCGCATGCGTGTGTTAGGGTCACATGGAGGGTGAGGTATGGGGCCTGGCTGCACACCCTCTGCTTCCGATATGTGCCACTGTGAGTGATGACAAAACACTCCGAATCTGGGAGCTCTCCGCCAACCGCCGCATGGTGGCTGTCCGCAAACTTAAAAAAGGTAGCTGCTTCTACTCTGTTTAATGTTGATTAGTATTTTATTAAATAACTTCAAAGACATCCAAAGCCTCCCATACATTTTCAAAAAATATTTCTATTTATTAGCAACCGTCCTAAAAGTGTTCCACTCAAAACTAAGTGCTACAAAAAAAGGAATTAAAAAATATTATTTATGTAGGATGTTTGATTTGCAATAAGAATGACAATGCATCATATCATATCATAGTTTTTTTATTTGAGGCGGTAGATGCTGTGCCTTTTCTCCTGACGGGAAAGCCTTAGCAGTGGGCCTGAACGACGGTAGTTTCCTAGTAGTGAACGCTGACACCTTGGAGGATATGGTGTCCTTCCACCACCGCAAAGAAATCATCTCTGATATCAGGTTCTGCCAAGGTAATTTCAGGAAGTGGTCGTCTGTTAAGTAGTGCGATTACAAAGCACATGCAGAGCCGAGGTTGAGTGGAAACTCCCAGAAATGCCACACCTGCTTCAAACGGCACAGAACCCTTCTGGTTTTCTTATCTGTCTCTTTTCTGAAGTTGTTTCGAAAAACATTGTTTAGCTTTTTACAGCATTTATACATGTATGTACGTTACTGTTTTTTAATACTAGAGCTTTATCCACATTCCAGATGCTGGAAAATACCTTGCTGTGGCTTCACATGACACTTTTGTTGACATTTACAATGTGCTGACCAGCAAGAGAGTAGGCATTTGTAAAGGAGCTTCCAGTTACATCACCCACATTGACTGGGATTCCCGTGGTAAGTGAAAGGAATAGAAATACCAAGACAGATGTTTCTTTAAGGCCTAGTGCTTCATGCCACTGCATATATTACAGATGTATTCCTATGGCAGTTTTAATTCTGCTCTGCCCCTTTTACTTTGAACTTCTTCATTTCTACACCAATAACGGATCACCCCTTTTTTATGTTATTTTACAAGAAAAGTATTACTTACAGAAATGATCTGGGAGTAATACGGGTTAACTGTCTTGCTCAGGGACAAAATTAAAAGGGATTACAAGAGATTAGAAGCTGCATCCTTTTGTTTACTGGCCCAACACTTCTGACCACTAAGCTACCCTTGATGCCCTACATTATTTGTCTCATACTGTCGGATGTGTATAGCTTAAGGTGATTTTCTTTTTCTTAATTTGTAAGGTTTATATGCCCCCCTTTTTACTTTTAATGCAAATGCAAACTGCTCTAACGATCCAGCGCTAAATTATACTTTGTCAATTGTTTAATTCCAAATACAGGGAAATTGCTACAAGTCAACACTGGTACCAAAGAACAACTCTTTTTCGAAGCTCCAAGAGGAAAAAAACAAAATATCAATACTGCAGAGGTTGGAACATAAAATGTATATTAAAGCATTAACAAAAATCTATATTAAAAGGACCCTCATAGTAATTAGCATGTTGAGCACAAATATATAAACATTTGGTTCTGTTTCCAGTTTGAAAAGATGGAGTGGGCCACCTGGACCTCAGTCTTGGGTCCAACCTGCGAAGGTATCTGGCCAACACTTAGTTTTGTTAATGCTGCTTCTCTCACCAAAGACCGGAAACTGCTGGCTACTGGTGATGACTTTGGCTTCTTAAAGCTCTTTGGTTATCCTTCCAAGGTAAGTAAATGCAAGTCGAAAGTTAAAACTAAAAACTATTAAAGTGTGTTTTTTTTCCCCCCCAAACAATGTATTCGCTTTGTTAGCGCTCTCTGTAGAAACGTGTTTTGACAAGATGAACACAGACAATGCATGCGTCATTCTGACGCTTTCCTCATTTTCAGGGCCAGTTTGCCAAGTTTAAGAAGTATTTGGGGCACAGTGCCAATGTAACCAATGTACGATGGTCTAACGATGACACCATGCTGCTGTCAGTGGGGGGAGCTGACTCAGCGCTCATGATTTGGGCCCGGGAGCTGTCCGGACACAAGGAGAGCAAAGCGGTGGACAGCGAGGAATCAGACGACGATGCAGAGGAGGACGGAGGTATGCTTGGAATGGGCTGTAGCTGGTTCAATTCTTTCTCCTTTTTCTGTGGTTTTTATTCATGATTGAAATGTTTCTCTTTTGTCTCTCTGTAGGGTATGACAGTGATGTTGCCCGAGAGAAAGGGATTGACTACATCACCAAGATCTATGCCATCAGCATCAGGGCCATGGTTGGAACAAAGCCTCACCAACGAGAGAAAGAAGTTCCCGTGGAAGAAAGGTATCATGTGGTCATTAGAAACATTTAAAAATGTATGTTATGACCAATGTTTTTAGTCTGTATACTGATCCTGTAAGGAAGCTTATCCAAGCTTTTGTACCTTTTTCTGGCTGTAACAAAGACCTGTGCACTGTGATGTTTTGGGAACTGTTGCTAATACATGTTTTGACTGGGAGACAAGGTTGCAGTACTCCCATCCAACTTACCGATATTGTTCAAGAAATGTTTTCTCTCTTGTACCATTTTGAAAACAAAACAAAAAAGAATTGGTACACTAAGTAATACTTTGATTGCATTATTCCATATGCATGGTGGAGCTTTGATAATGCTTTTTGGCATTACTCTCGTTCCTCTCTTTCTGTTCACTTGTGTTTTCTTCGAAAAATCGGAGAAAAAATAAATATCTCGGATTTCACAGTTTCAGTCCAGGCTGGTTGTTAATATAACAAAAAAACTAAATATTCAGCTTCTATTAGATTCCAGGGTTGGAAGTAGTTTATTTACTCTTTATACTTATTTTAGACATTTATACATGCATTTTCTGTCCCCTAATCCATCCTGGATTAACTCATAACAATCCGGTCCTGCCGGTAAGGGAAAAGGAGGATAAAACCAATCGTGTTACTGGTTTGGAAATGTTAGAGCAGGGGCTTCAAACCGGTTCCACGGAGGGCCGAGTGTCTGCAGGTTTTCCTTTTTTCCTGTAAATTGGTTCCTGGTTAAGACCTAAATAAGCAGATGAGGGTAGACCTAACCAATCAGTGACATAATTAATCAATGAAGAACAAGGTGAGAGTGAAAACCTGCAGACACTCGGACCTCCGGAGAACCGGTTTGGGACCCCTGCTTTAGAGGGAGGAATATTCACAGTGCCTCTTAAAGATAATTTTGTGTTTCCTAGCACGGAACATTAGCCACATTCGCAGCCTACAAAACAGTTTATATTAGAGTTTATCTTCCTCCACTGTCCAACCCCCCTGTGACAAATATCTATGTATATTGTAGCAATGTCTTATATCATAAACAAACAAATCATTAAACAGACAGACTTTAGTTTCATTTTGTTTTGATTCAGGAGAGTTAAGTAAAAAATGGATTACATGAATTGCTAATGAATTATTAGAATAATAAACAATACATGAGTGCCCAGCCCTTTTACAACACTGGCAGATCCCGTCAGGGTCAGGTTGAAGCTAAAATTGACATCTCTACATTTGTGATGATGCGCTCACAGATGCCTGCTACTGGGCATACAGTTTCTTTTATGTATGCGGTTTTGTAACGTACAGTAACGCCAATCCGTGTAGCTTTTTTATTACTGGCTCTAAAGTCTGGTCTTTACGCATTTATAACGTACGGTAACATCAATCCGTATGTCTTTTTTATTGCCGGATATAAAGTCTGGTCTTTACTCATATGCATTTTGCTTCATGTTATTTGATGAATTGCTAATGCGAAATATTCTGTATTTTTTGTACATTTACTTTGCAAGGCCGTGGAATTTCCGCAGCTCATATGTCAAAAACAAACATGTAATGCATGAGGTAGACCTAAACCAAACACACTGGAGCCCAGTCCAGTAACGCAACACCCCTTTGCAGACTGCTCATTACTTTTTAATACAAAAGTTATTAGTAGTTCCTTCTTGACATGTCATACTGCTCTGTAAAACTGTGTATGAATGTGATATTACTAACAATACAGTTTATATTTAACACACTTTAAGAAAGGGTAACAATCAAGTTAAAAAAATTTAAGATTTTGTTATTTAGCAGTCACCCTCATTGAAAGTGACTAATTATTGATCCTGTGCAGGCCTCCTGTCAGCAGAGCTGCCCCTTTACCAGAGAAACTGTTGAAGAACAACGT
The DNA here is from genome assembly GCA_016801125.1 of Novumbra hubbsi. NCBI lineage: Eukaryota > Metazoa > Chordata > Actinopteri > Esociformes > Umbridae > Novumbra > Novumbra hubbsi. The sequence goes on from JACXGK010000356.1 coordinate 57,635, forward strand.
CACCAAGAAGAAAAAGCTTGTTGAGGTTTGCTAAATGGATCCAGCTGTTCAAGGTTGAAATGGTTAAAAAGTTCTGCATGGTCATAGGATGTGGCCAAATATATTGTATGTTAGGGTTAATGTACTTTACTGTTCATACACATTTGATTTGTTGTTTTTAACTGTGCTGCCCCTTATAATAATATCTAATTTTAAGGGCAACGACAGCTTGTCAAGTATTTTCAGTGTAAAATATCTATGGTCATGTGTGTTTTTTCTTATTTGGTGTGGGTTTTCAGGAGCTGGCATTAGAACATGTGTTTGGATATCGTGGTTTTGATTGTCGAAACAACCTGCATTACCTCAATGATGGAGCCGATATCATCTTCCATGCTGCTGCAGCAGTAGTCATCCAGAATCTCTCTGCTGGTGTGTACAGTGTTTAAGAAAGGAACTGGCCATATGGCAATTATAGGAAATGCGAGATGTGCACCATCTTTAGCCCATCTTAACCTGCTTGATGGAGGCTTTTTTTGGCACAAGGTACAAAGTACAAGTACACACGAACACACGACTACAGACCTGAGGCAACCGGCATCCTTTACTACATTATTTCTTCTTGATATTATGTTTTGCTAAATACACGGCTTAAAATAAACACTGAATAAATTACATTTGATATAAACTAACCTTTTATAAATGTAATTTATACATTATTTTACTAAACCTGAGCATAATACCACACAATGTAATCATAACATATACACAAGCTCAGTTAATGTACTAACAAGAAAATAATAAATAAAGTACACAGCCAAATACATAGAAGACAGCAGAAAAACTACATTCATATGAGGATACATTTGGTTTCCTTTTATAACATTCAGGACAAAACAGAAAATTAAAGACGATTTTACTATGCATGTACTGTGATCTGTAAGAGTGACAGATTAATTTCAAGCAAGACTTTGTCTTAGAAGTGATGATGAACCCTACGCATATCCCGCTATCCAGTTCATAATAATAATAATCTGAAGTTTAGTAAGGGTCACATCTGTTAACCATAGGTTTAATTATTATGGATGTTTTAAAGAAAACATTTTGGTGAAGGGAGGGCAAACTATTTTCATTTTTTTGAGTATCCGTTATTATAAATGTAGATGATAACATTATTGTAACCATATTGTTTTCTGACCACGGAGTGAGGAATTGCAGAATGGGAGATAACACCTCAAATGATCTGGGAGTGATAAACTGTGTGTCTCCTTTTAGGCACTCAAAGCTTTTACCTCGAGCACACAGATGATATTCTTTGCCTTACTGTCAATCAACACCCAAAGTATCAAAACATAATTGCTACTGGACAGATAGGTAAGTGTAAAGACATTCAGTTCACTTAAAATTCATGAAACCCATACTCTGTTGTTTCCTTTCTTATGGGCACAGGTGTTTTTGTATGGAACCTTCGTAAGGTTCCTCTCATATAATGATTAATATTTAACATTTTAGCCACGCAGAGCATTCAAAGTAATCTGTTTTAGTTACATAGCTGTGCCACTTTCATGCCAAATATCACCCTTACCCATTGCACTTGTTTCTTTCGCTGCTTCCTCATTTCACCATTGTGAATCCATGATAGGTGATGACACAGACCAGCCAGGTAAGATGGTGCCATTTATTCTTCATGTGTTAATTACTTTGGTTTCAACCTTGGGTCTTGTTCATTAGGCACCAAACAGTGTTAATTTGGCATAAAACTGGAGAAAACAAATGTTATTTTTCCTTTCCAAATCTTTCTGGGTTGCATAAATTAATGAACATGATCCTTTCACTTCAGTGTAACTAACTTCTCCATTAAAAGCATAACCCATCCCCCCAAAAAATAATTGATGGATAGCTATATTTTTTGCTTGCAGAGAAATACATGTAAAAATAAATGAAACACTGTGTTGTAATTGACTGCTGTTGTCCTTTTTGTATAGAGTTGGAAATTGGTGGTGAGTATTGACTTGTGAGGAGCACTTCAGGTTTTGCTTTCTGTAACTACGTGTACAGTAGTTTGTATTTAAGCCTGCAAGTGTATATAAATTGATGAATCTTACAATGAAAACATTGTTGCTTAGCCCTTACTCTGCGCATGCCAAAGTAGTCAAGCAACCTCTTATGGTTCTTGTACTGTCAGTAAGTCACTTACCACTTGTACTAGTACCAGGTTATGCATGTACATGCCAGCCTGTGACTGAACCATAGTAAATTTGATGTGACCCATTTTAAAGTTAGCCTCAAAATGACCACCTTTCCTGTCCTGTCCCCCTTGAAACTCTGTGTTGTTAAGTGAGATGTGCCCTCTTGCAATATGATTTTTTTGAGAGGTCAGGGTAATTTTCAAACTCAAGTACAGACTTTTTCCCCCGCAGGCCTTGCCCCCTCTATTCATGTATGGGACGCGGTGAGCAAACAGACGCTGTCAGTACTACGGTGTTCGCACGCCAAGGGTGTGGGCTACGTTAACTTCAGTGCCACAGGCAAGCTGCTACTGTCGGTAGGGGTGGAGCCTGAACATACCATAACCGTTTGGCGCTGGCAGGAAGGTAAACACAATAAGTATTATTTCGTACCCCAGGAGGACAAGCTGTTGTCCATCATTTAATATGGAAGCAAATATTGAAATACAGTGCCTTTGGAAGGTTTTCAGACTACTTCACTTTATCTACATTTTGTAGATAAAGATATGGATATGTAGATATGGACGTTGCCACAGTCTAATGTTCTGTGTGCTCTAAACCATGTTGTCTTTAGGAAACTATATTTTCATCCTTCTCTTAATCCTGATTAGTCATGCTACTGACAAACATCCTTACAGCATGACAGTCCCACCACGTGCATTACCAAATTAACCAATTTGGTAATGAGTTTTAAAACATGTTTTAGTTGTTTAGCACACACGTTTATCTGGAACAATTTAATACAAAATGTCAAGCATGATAACTAGCGGTGATCTTTACTGGTGATGACAAGCTAGTCAAACGTTATGTCTAACAACTGCACTCGCAAACATCACACACGCAATATATGAGCACTTTTTGTCAAACTTTGTTGAGGGTTTTAGAGAACTTCATTATTTCCTTATTATGAATCATCTTATCCAACTACAAACTGTTAACATACAATTGAATACAATTTTTATTATAAGTACACTTCAACTTTGAGAGACGGAATCCAAAACAAAAATCCAGAAATTCACATTGTAGGATTTTTTGATTTTTGTATGATTGTGGAGAGGTTGGAGTCTGTTTGATTGAGTGTGTGGACAGGTGTCTTTTCTACAGGAAACAAGTGCAAACAGGTGTAGTTAATACAGGTAATGAGTGGAGAACAGGAGGGCTTCCTAAGGAAAACCTAACAGGTTTGTGAGAGCTGGAATTCTTACTGGTTGGTAGGTGATCAAATACTTATGTCATGCAATAAAATCCAAATTAATTACACAAAAATCATACAATGTGATTTTCTGGATTTCTGTTTTAGATTCCGTCTCTCACTGTTGAAGTGTACCTATGATATAAATTACAGACCTCTACATGCTTTGTAAGTAGGAAAACCTGCAAAATCGGCAGTGTATCAAATACTTCTTCTCCCCCCTGTATACCTAATGTAGCCAGTTGCAAGGTAAATGTAGTTGGTCACTAATTCCATTTGGTCTACCCTGTTTTTCAGGCACCAAAGTCACTAGCAAGGGCAGCCATGCTGATAGGATATTTGTGGTTGAATTCAGGCCTGACTCAGACACTCAATTTGTGTCAGTGGGAATCAAGCATATCAAGTTCTGGACCCTAGTGGGAGGTTCTCTCATGTACAAGAAAGGAGTTATTGGAGTAGTGGAAGACGGCAGAATGCAGACCATGTTGTCTGTGGCTTTCGGTGCCGTGAGTACCAATTTTCCATTTTTACATGACTAATATTCTGGTAGCCTTTTGATAATTATGGATGTTATTAACCCATTACTGCAATGGGCTAAATCAAAGTCACACATCATTTTTCTTTGATCTTAAACATATCTAGTTTGAAGCCAATTCAATGTGACTCACAGATGATTGCAGACTTAAAAGAATGAAGACAGTTCATTTAATATTGAAATTGAACAAAACTAGTTGGTATTTTTAGTTTTTAACAAGATCGGGGAGATCGAAATATAGGCCCACTGAGCACTGAGCCTTAAATGACTTGCCAGGCTGTAGCTTGATAATCAAAGAAATGCATGTTGTTATATTTTTAGTTTGGTGATCTACAGTAAGTATAAGTGTATTTTATTGTACCTTATTTCTGACTTGACATAGCAGTCTTCGTTGTGTTAATACCATATTGCCCTAAAATTGGTACTTTCTGTGACTGTCATGTGATTTGTTTAGACCACTGAACATGGGTAAAATGTAACAAAAAGTAATTATTAACGTGCTGCATCAAAGGTGATTGTTTTTCCATCATTGTACATAAAACAGTTTCTGATTGGGAATTGCTTTTAAAACTTTTCTTGGCAAGGCCTGACATTAAAAAAAACAGCTACAGAAAAGAAATTGTTACCCATTGTTTAAAATGTATTGTAATTATTTGTGAATGTGTTTTTCCCTCCATTTTAAACATTTTGCAGCCATATGTTTAAAATACGAGAATTGTATGTCGATGTCTTGAAATATTTTTGTTTGTGCGCCTAAACTGTATCTGTAAACATGGGGCAGAGCCTTACGAGATACAGGTCTCAGTCTTTTTTCTCTGTTAAATTCTAATTTTTTAAAACAAAAAATGTGCTTTGCCACTTTTAATGAGAGTTTTGGTCTTTGTTTACAGAATAACCTCACATTTACTGGTGCCATAAATGGAGATGTGTATGTATGGCGAGAACACTTCCTGGTACGAGTGGTTGCCAAAGCACATACAGGCCCTGTCTTTACTATGTATACAACGCTCAGGGACGGGCTTATTGTGACTGGAGGGAAAGAGAGGCCGTAAGTATACAACACAGGTTACATTGTTCTTCTCTCAATTGAAAACGTGAACAATGATTGAAAGCCAAAGCACTAGGTTGACTATGAAAGAAAACCCCACTGGGTATGAATCAGTTCACAAATACAAAGAGACACAGATTAATAACCAATGAATCTTCAAAGAGGCTCCCTACACAGCCTGCTGAATGGTTTCCGATGGGGCTATGCAATTTGTAATTTCTGTACAGCTCAAATGATGTAGGGTGATCAAGTGCGTTTTCCAAAGTAGAGGATCAGAGTTCGAGCCCAGTATCGGGGGAGGCAAACTGTCAGGGTGGAAGCTATACTATTAGCAACAGAACGTTGATGTCAGTTATGTACACACGTCATTTCCTGGTCCAGTTGGTAAGCAGAGGGCCAGTCAATCACTAGTGACTCAGTCCATCATTGATCGATGCATACTCAAATATAGGATAAATGTTATTTGCTATTCTTTTCTTCATCTAAAAACATACATGCATCTTTAAAGAAATGTACAGTTGTGCTCAAAAGTTTGCATAACCAGGGAGAAATTGTGAAATGTTGGCATTGATTTTGAAAATATGACTGAGCATGCGAAACAAAAAAGTATTTTAGTTAAGGATAGTGATCATATGAAGCCATGTATTATCACATAATTGTTTGGCTCCTTTTTAAATCATAATGATAACAGAAATTACCCAAATGGCCCTGATCAAAAGTATACATACCCTTGAATATTTGGCCTTGTTACAGAAACACATGGTGACACACATGTTAAAATGGCAAATAAATAGTAAATTAGTTTGTTAGTTCTCACGTGGATGCACTGAGTAGGCTAGATACTGAGCCATGGGGAGCAGAAAATAACTGTCAAAAGACCTGTGTAACAAGGTAATGGAACTTTATAAAGATGCAAAAGGATATAAACAGATATCCAAAGCCTTGAAAATGCCAGTTAGTACTGTTCAATCACTTAATAAGAAGTGTACAATTCCATGATTTCCTGATACCAAGCCAAGGTCAGGTAGACTAAGAAATATTTCTGCCACAACTGCCAGAAGAATTGTTCGGGATACAAAGAAAAACCCACAGGTAACCTCAGGAAAAATAGGCTGCTCTGGAAAAAATGGCGTGGTTGTATCATGGCGCACAATACAACGATACTTGAACAAAAATGATCTACATGGTCGAGTTGCCAGAAAGAAGCCTTTACTGTGCCAATGCCACCAAAAAGCCTGGTTACAATATGCCCGACAACATCTTGACACACCTTGCAGCTTCTGGCACACTGTCATTTGGAGTGATGAGACCATAAGACATATATGCGCTATGTTTGGGGAGGGGTCAACAAGGCCTGTAGTGAAAGAGTACCATCCCCACTGGGAAGCATGGTGGTGGCTCACTGATGTTTTGGGGGTGTGTGAGCACTAAAGGCATGGGACTACCAAAGACTTTGCATGACCTGGAGGCATTTTGCCAAGACGGATGGACAGCTATGCCACCTGCAAGAATTTGGGGCCTCACAGACAGCTATTACAATAGACTGCATGCTGTCATTGATGCTAAAGGGGGCAAAACACTGTATTAAGAACGATGGGTATGCAGACTTTTGAACATGGGTAATTCACTTTTTTTCTTTGTTCCCCTGTGTTGTTTTATGATTGTGCCTTTCTGTTATGACCTACAGTTGAATATGAATCCCAAAAGACATAAAAGTAATGTGTTTTGCCTGCTCACTCATGTTTTCTTTTATAATGGTACATATATTACCAATTCTCCAAGGGTATGCAAACATTTGAGCACAACTGTATGTCAGTCAATAAAGCATGTTGTGTGCGCTTCCTTCACTGCATGTTTGTTTTCATTCCAGTTTCATCCAAAGGGGTCATGTCCACAGCATGACAATAGGACAACATACCACAACACAAATTACAGAAATCAACGTATTTGTGTTTTTAACAGGACTAAGGAGGGCGGAGCAGTTAAGTTGTGGGATCAAGAGATGAAACGCTGTAGGGCATTCCAACTGGAGACGGGGCAGGCAGTGGAGAATGTTCGGTCTGTGTGCCGGGGGAAGGTAGGTGTTCTGCCCACTTAAACATAAACTAAAGTATGCTTTGTGAGGCATGAATGCTAAATTAGACCCATGATTGCAAGAGGGACCAAAACTGTTCCTTATTCTTTCTTTATTTTCAACAACCTATTTTTAAGAAAGTTGGGATGTTCTATAAAATGTAAAAAAAGACAGAATACAATAATGTGCAAATACTTTAAACCCTACGTTCAATAAAAAAAAAGAAAAAACAGTACAGAGACAACATATCAAATTGTATTGTTCCCTGAATTTAATGTTCCCATTTTAATTTGATGCCAGCAACATGTTTCAAAAAAGCCGGGGCAACAAAAGACTTGTAAAGTTAAAAATAATGTAATTGTCACAGCCTCGGTGAGTGACGGAACCAGATGCAGACATTGTAAAGAAAAGGTGAATTTATTCTACAAGACAAACCAAACACGAACTAGACACAAAATTAAGGGTGCTGAAACAAGCAGCAAAAAACGTATATATCTAACTAAACATAAAACACACTGTGCAAACTTACAGATAAAACATGTAGAGCATCCACAGAACAGCAAAACAAACAAGACCGGACCGTGAACGTTGTAAAATGCACAAACAATAAACCACACCGGGTGTGGCTAAAAACCTAACTTAAGTAGGCTCCCCAATCAGAGGCAACTGGCAACAGCTTTCTCTGACTGAGGAGCCCACAACAGTGGCATAGAGGTGGCTAGAGGCACCTCTATGTGTCATGCTCTGACAGTGAGCCCCGAGGCACAGATATGGCCGGGGGCCCCCAGCCAGGACATGACAGTAATGTTTAAAAAACACCTATTGGAACATCTCTCAACTAATTATGTTAATTGGCAACAGGTCAGTAACATGACATGTATACAACGAACATCCCAGAGAAGACAAGTCTTTCAGAAGCAAAGATGTGGAGGGGTTCACCCCTCTGTGAAAGACTGCGCAGGCAAATAGTACAACAATGTAAAATGGCAAAGAGTTTGGGGATTTCATTATCCATGGTACCTAATATCATTAGAAGATAAGAGAATCCTGAGAAATCTGTGTACCAAAGGACAAGGCCAAAAACCATGATCTTCAGGCCCTCAGGCAATGCCTTAAAAACAGACATGATTTTGTAGCGGAAACTACATTGCAATATTACTGAATGGGCTCAGAAACACTTCCACAAACCATTGTCTGTAAAAACAGTCCATCACTGCATTCACAAATGCAAGATAAAACTCTACCAAGGAGAAACCATACAGGCATCATCAAAATCGTTGGTACTGAAATAACTTGAAACTGACAAAATTATTTGGCATCCACCATTTGGTTATTCTATATTTAGTAGAAATCACACTTTGCTTTTGATTTTGTATTCAACATAATATTAATAATAAATCAAATAAAAATGTCATGGACAAAAATTATGGGACCCTTAACCTAATGTTTTTTTCTTCAACCTTTAGAGGCAATGACTGTAATCAAATATTTTTCTTGATGGGTGCTTTCTTAAGACTGCAGGTTTTTGCTCTTTCCATAGAAGGCCACATCAGAATAGTCCAAAGTTTTGTTTTTATCATTTCTTGGATGATTTTAACTGTGTATTTTGGGTCAATATCCAGTTGAAGGACCCATGACACTGGCGGTACTTTTCTCTCCAGAATGCCTTGAAAGTCTTGAGATTTCATTGTGCCCTGCTCAGATTCAAGGCACCCTGAGCCAGATGCAGCAATGCAGCCCCTTAACATAACCAAACCTCCTCCAAGTTTCACTCTAGGTATGGTATTCTTTTCTTTGAAGGCTTCATTTTGTCGTCTGCGAACATAGAGCTGATTTGATTTGTCCAAAAAGCTACAGTTTTGAGGACATTTTCCCAGAAGTATTGTGGATTCTTCAATGGAGCCCATTTTCGCTCAAAAGTGATGGATGGTTCAATCTGAAAGTGAAGTACATTCACCTTGTAGTTCAGCTTGGACCTCTTTGGCAGTATTCCTTGTTTCTACCATTCACTATGTCCGTCTGTTGAACTTCCTAATAATTTTTGCCACAGTTGAAACAAGCTGCATGGAGATCTTGTAGCCTTTAACTTTACCATGCTTGTCTGTTATTTTTCTCTCTCCTTTGCGTTCTCTGGTCCATGTTCAGTGTGGTGCACACAATGATACCAAACAGCACAGTGACTACTTTTCCCCATTTAAATAGGCTGAATGACTGATTACACGATTAGAGATGTGATCCTAATTAGAGAAATCATTCATTTAAAATGTCAAATTATATAAATAAAAATGTGTAAGGGGTACCAACAAATGTTTCCATTCTAGAATATCTTTTTTACACAGCTCCCTTGCGTTATTCTATGACATACCAAAGGCCTAGAAGTATACATGATATAGTAGCTTTTAATTTCATCACTGTTTAGGAGGAATGGAGCATTATTTCAATGAGGTGTAAAGGTACCAACAAATTTGACCAGGTCTGTATACAAACAAGATCCAGAAATACAACCTCCTTCTCTGGACTGGAGCTCATTTAAGATGGACTGAGGCAATGGGGAAAACTGATCTGTCGTCTGACAAATCAAAATGTTTTGTAAATCATGTACGCTATGCCCTATACACCCCGTTCAAAAGCCAGCATCCAGGGTGGTATATGGGTGCATTAGTGTTCATGGCATCGTAAACGTACACATCTGTGAAGGCTGCATGGAACAATAAATATGGGTTTTGGAGCGACATATGCTGCCATCGTGACCATGTATTTTCATGGAAGGCCACACTTATTTCATTAATGCCAAACCGCATTCTGCACGTATTACTACCGCGTGGCTTCGTAGAAATAGAGCCCAGGTGCTGAACTGGCCTGCCTGCAGTCCTGACCAGTCACCCATTTGGAGCATTATGGAGACTCAAATTATGGATTCCACAAACTCTTGAGCAGCTGAAATCCAAGCAATCAAGCAAGAATGGAAAGACATTTCACTTTCAAAACAACAGCAATTGGTCCCATCAGTTCCACATTGCTTTCAGAGTATTGTTAAAAAAGAGGTGAATCAACAAAATGGTCAACATGGCACCTGTCTCATCTTTTTTAACTATGTTGCTTGCAGTTTAACTATGTTGCTCCTCAGTTTTGATATTTCATATGTTTTCTTTGTACTATTTTCAACTAAATATGGGGATAAATGCAAAGATGCAAAGATTTGCATTTTAGTGTTCCAACTTTTTTGTAAACAGGGTTATAATTGGAATTGGATTTTGCTTCATTGCTATGGATTTGCCTCATAAAGAGGATTGGACAGACAGGTAATGGGTTTAGCTTAATATTGCCTTCTAATTATATGGGGGGGTGTGTCCCAATTGCAGACTCTCTACCATACTTAAACCAATTATTAATTCAGAAGATTAGTTGCTTTTGAAAAAATATTTTGCTCAGAAATCTCAAACCTTTTTTTCAGTAAATTGGTTATATTTCATAATTACACAAAGAGTGTCAAACATACATTTCAATGTGATAATCTTATGAGTTAATTCTGAAAACATGACAACTTCTTAACTACATATTGAAAAATGTGATCGCTTATTAAGTGTTGTAAAAACACTTCTTTTGTGATATTGTATAATTGTCCACAAACATTTCTGCCTATAATTTTTTAAATGCATGGTCTCCCAAATGTATTATTTACATTAAAATCTTTATTTCTTCATTGTAGTCAGTTTTTGCTTTGCAATGTTCATTAGTCTTTATTCTAATTTGATATCATTTTTCCGAACAAATAAACACATACTTTTTATTTGACCTTTTCATCCAGGGTAAAATTCTAGTAGGAACTAAAGATGGTGAGATTATTGAGGTGGGCGAAAAGAATGCGGCCTCTAATACCATGATCAACGGACACACTCAGGGCAGAATCTGGGGACTAGCTACCCACCCCTCCAAGGACATGTTTATTTCTGCCAGCGATGACGGCACCATCCGCATATGGGACCTAGCGGATAAAGTAAGTAATAAGAAAGGAGAACATTTGTTACGATGTGCTGGTGCTTTTGGGACTATCCTGTCAAATTTCTGCTCTATTTCTTTGGTATCACAACACTCCTTTTAAAAATGATTTAGTTGCTGTGTTATTTCATTAGTTTTTTTAGCGCAATCTACTATTAAAGAGAGCTAAAACAAATCTGGTCATATAGACAATAAATGAATAGGCAATATAGTAATTGTCCAGGTTAAAAATAATGATTTGTAATAGAATTAAGAAATCTATTTGAAATTTGAATTGTCAAAGAATCCTCTATTTGCTGCAATTATATCTTTGCATTCTAGATGTCAATATATCAGGTAATCTAAAGAGATTTCACCCCATGCTTCCTGATGCACCTCCCACATGTTAGATTGGCTTGATAAGCAATTCTTACGTACCATATTCTCAAGCTGCTTCCACAACAGCTGTACAGGTTTGACATCTGGTGACAGTGCTGGCCACTCCATTATAGACAGAATACCTTGACTTCTGCTTCTTCCCTAAGTACACTGCTTGTAAAAATTAAGAGAACATGTAATCATCACATTAATCATCACCAAGTCACTTAAACTTCAGGGATATCAATCTTTCCAGTTTGGAAGCACAAGCGATTGTGAATCAGTGTCACCTGTTCTGTTGCAAATGAAAGTGACAACAGGCTCACTGGAGAGGCAAAAGCAAGACAACCCCAACAAAGGCAATGGTTTTGCAGGTTGTGGCCACAGACAATTGCTCTTTCCTTATTTCTTCTCTAGTTTTGCGTTTTGCTAGTGTCCTGGTCATTACTGGTAGCATGAGGCAATACTTGCAGCCCATTCAGGTTGCACAGGTAGTCTTGCACCTCTAGAATGGGACATCCATAAGTGCCGTCGCACAAAAGTTGGCTGTGTCTCCCAGTACAGTCTCAAGAGCATGGAGGAGATACCAGGAGGTGGGCAATTACAGGACTAGCCAGGTTTGTAGAAGGTCATCAACACTGCAGCAGGACTGGTATCTGCCCCCTTTGTGCAAGCAGGAACAGGATGATCGCTACTACCAGATCCCTACAAAAATGACCTCCAGCAGGCTGCTGGTATTTATGTTTCTGACCAAACTTTCAGAAACAGACTTCATCAGGGTGGCACTTGCTGTGGTGAAAATGGTGGTAATCCCCCACCCCCCTCCCTTGGCGTCTCCACCCAAAGACTTCCTTCAACGGTTCTCACATCATGGACCTTACCCATGAACATCTCCAACAGCCGATGTGATGTAATTCCAGACTGCTGTGCCAGCTCTTGAGGGCTCTTCCACCCTCTACCTTCAGGCTGCCATACATCTGCAAGTGTCCTGATACCTGCTGTCCGTGCAGGGTTGCAGAAGGGACAGAAACCAAAGGGATCATTGGGTTATGGAAAACGGGTTCATCCCAGAGCCAAGGTCCAAATATCAGTCCCGCCTCACTTAGGAACTTCAGCAACCACTTGGCCTTTAAAACAGCATCATAGAAGTCCGAGACCATGGCCAACTGTAGTCTTTGCAATCTCACAAGGAAGAGCTGCAGATCCCGCCCCAAGCCACCAGCCCTCATCAGCAGTGGTGCAAAACAGAAACCACCAGGTTGTTGTCTATCAGCACCCTTCCTCTGTACAACACCAGGGAGAGAAGCCACCTCCACTTCAGCAGCATAGACACCACCGCTTTAGCCACCCATTCCCAGTTCTTTGTGACCCAACCCTTTGTTCCCAGATACACCCCTAGAATCATTAGCCTCTCACTGTCCCATTCCAATCCCCCAGGAAGCATAGGTGGCATCCTGCCCCCCTTCCCTCCTGCCCCAGTTCAATCTGGCAGATGACACTCCCTCAAACACCTGTCAACACGACACTCATTGTTTAACAGGACTGAGACATCATCTACATAGGCAGACACTGCTAAACCCACCCGCAGCCCCAAGTCCACCACAACCTCCGTATCATCGACATCACCAACCCACACTGTGGGCTGCGCACCATCACATAACCCAGCTACACTTTCCCAGTACTACGACCCCGCCCGGTTTGCTGCCCCAAACCGAGCTTCTTCTGCCCACAACAGGGAGCTCCCCCACACTCACTACCCATTATACACGCTGTCCATCAGTCACGAGCGGCTGCTCTCCCTGTCCTATGAGTCCTATGCAGGCATGCAAACTTCTCATGCCCCAGGTCACCGCATTGAAAACACTGCAAACTGTCTGTACTTGCAGAGCCTGCATACACACCATGTCCGAGACACATCTTAAAATTGATATAAGGTGCTCATCCAAAATTGTTAAGCAACTAGGCTGTGAATGGAGACAACATGCTTCACTGATTCTGCCTGAAATCCTGAAGACAGGACAGCTAGCTACTTTTCCAAAACGAACCAGCTCTTTTCGGATCTGCTCATCCGTAATGAACCGGGCAAATTTGCCACAACTACCCTAGTCGATGGCTTAGAAAGGGGCAAAACAAAGAACAATTCATTCCTAACAATAAGCCCACTAGCAATCAGCATACCTACCAAGGCTGCTTTCTTAATGAACACCACAACCGCTTTGTTCATTCTAGATGCAGAGTGAATATGTTCAGCACCTACCTGTTCACCAACGACCAGCAACACTTCCTCAACTCCAACTCCATCCATTGGTACACACCTGAAACCGTCCCTCAGCAACATCGCCTCGTCCCTGGCTGGCAAAGTAGCCATAGTGGCCGCCATACTGTCAGGACCCAAACCAACTTCCCCCTTCCCTTCCAAAAGCTACTCACTATTTTGGTATAAAGAATTAAGGAAACCTAAATTTAACTACCTGTTAAGTAGAAATCATAAAAAAATACTAATCAAACCTAAAGAAAGAAAAAAAACAGTCTGTCTTACCAAACAGCCACCTCCAAACTCCCCACACCCAAAACTCCCAGAATGAAACACACAGACAGAGAGAGACAGAGAGAATGAAAGTTTTTGTGCGTGAGAGTATGTTTGTGCATGAAAGAGAGTGTATTTGTGCTTACATGAGAGTATTTGTTTGCGTGTGTGCATACGTGAGAGTTTGTGTGTACATGCGTGAGAGAGGGTGTGCATGCATGAGATTGCATTTGTGCTTGAGAGAGTGTTTGTGTATGAGAGAGTGAGGGTGTTACTCCCATATAATCGTATTCTACTACTGGTTGATCTAAATGACTTATGCCAGACACTTCAACTGAACATATCTTTGTCATACAGGCTACCTTTAAATCTAACACATCTTCCTCTGTTCTTTTACTGGCTACTGGTTCTTTGACTCCTAGAAACTTCTTAACAAAGTCAACTTAGGCCACCCAGCCAAATGCACAGCCTACAGCCCCAATGGAGAGATGGTGTCCATAGGAATGGAGAACGGAGAGTTTATCGTCCTCCTGGTCAACTCCTTAACAGTTTGGGGCAAGAAAAGAGATCGAAGTGTAGCCATTCAAGACATTCGGTAAGAAACATAAAATTTTTAAGGTGGTTGTATTTTAGTTTCATTTGTCACTGTTGTCTAAAATGAAACTGGTACGGGTTTAGGAAGAACGCATGTTAAGATGAAGCTATTGATTGCATACATTTAGATTTAATTAGAAATCTGTTGGGATGACAGGTGACAGTGTGCAAAGCTGTCATTAAGGTGGCTTCTTTAAATAATCTAATACATGATCTGGAATGTCACTATTATTATACTATGTGGAAAAAAAGTACTAAAGAGGCACCTTTTAAGGCACCTCATGGCAATATTGGATTTTTCAATTATTTGTTTGAAATGTTCTTTTTCCGGGGCAGAAATATTGTACAGCTATGGCCAAAAATGTTGAGAATGATGTATTGGTTTACACAAAGTTTTATGCTGCAGTGTTTTTAGAACCTTATTGTCAGATGTAACTATGGTATACTGAAGTACAGGCAAGGCAAGCATCCCTTAGTCACCTCTTCACTAACGACGTTG
The DNA here is from genome assembly GCA_016801125.1 of Novumbra hubbsi. NCBI lineage: Eukaryota > Metazoa > Chordata > Actinopteri > Esociformes > Umbridae > Novumbra > Novumbra hubbsi. The sequence goes on from JACXGK010000356.1 coordinate 72,664, forward strand.
AGACTGGTGTTTTGTGGGTAGTATTTAGGTAAGCTGCCAGTTGTGGACCTTTTGAGACGTCTGTTTCTCAAACTAGACAGTCTAAGTGTTTGTCCTCATGCTTAGTATTGTGCATGGGCCTCCCAATTCTAGATATTCTGGTTCTGTAAAGGGAGCTAAGTAGTATGGGTGTGGACAAAATGAGTCCTGAACGATTTCAAACAGTACAGACAACAGTAGACACCACACCGTTGACAGGTATTTAACTGATCATAATATATTTTAACATCCATTTAAGCTACTCCCATTTGGCAATGCAGCTTTATTTCCTGCTAGTGTGCACTCTGAAATTATATTTTCTCCTAATGGTGCCAGCTCTGTCATGATTTTGCATTGGGCACCCATTAGGTAGACTTGCTCCACAAAAGCTGCGATAAAGAAGGGGTAAGTGTGAAATGCAAACTGCCCCTTAGCAGTTGGGCTGGGAAATGCATCTCAATATCTCAATATAGCATCTCAATATATGTTTTTCTAAATCGATGAAACTTTTATATCCAAAATATATCAACCCTGCACGGATGGGCAGCTAACTTTTAATTTGTGGTACTTGGGGTGCTGCACATAGAAAGGCAACGTTAAGTTGCAAAATATTCTCAAAGGCTGCAGATAGAAATGTCATTACTGAGTGTGTTTTTTCCATGTTTCATATTTCATAGGATATCAGTACTTTTCAAAAAATTTCATCCCACAAAATCCACCACAGTATTACATATTTGAATGATCTGTGAACTGCACTATTGCAAGTCCACAAAGACAATACAAATTTTCTCTGATGGGATTTAGAATAATATTACAGTTGTTACATTAGCACTGCCTTTCTGAGGGTTGTGGAACGGTGAACAAACACTACATCTACCCTTCCAAATAATCTTCTAAGAACCCTTTCTCTTGTACCCTTATTTGAATGCGAAAGATTTTACATAGAATTCTTTGCCTATCAGGCAAAAGAACACTTGTTTTCCAAGTTCTTCCGATGAGAATGTTTCTTGGTAGAATCTTATCCATTTGCAAACAACACTATTTAGATGCTTTTCTTAAGAAGGTCCCGAATTACTGTAGTCAAGTTGCTGAGCTCTGTGGCTGGACAATCATAGTTCGTTAAATCAAGTATATTTTGTCAAGGAGTTTATTCATAGTAGGTACTAATGTAAAAACTTTCCATAAATGATTGTTTTAATCAAAAATGTTTTTGTTTTAAAGATTCAGCCCAGACAACCGTCTGCTAGCTGTGGGCTCATTTGACAGTGCAGTGGACTTCTATGATCTAACTCTGGGTCCTTCTCTTAACCGCGTTGGCTACTGCAAGGACATTGCTGGGTTTGTCATTCAGATGGACTTTTCCGCTGACAGCAAATACATTGAGGTAAGATCGATCATACTTTAATAACTCATTTATTTGTCTCTTAAGGTATTTATTGATAATGCGGAAACCGCACTTCTCAATGTTTCTAAGTATTGTGAGCTTTTCACAATCATTAAAAGCAGAACAATAGAAGCTTTAGTGTAGCACTATAGTTTTCTACCTGGTACAGCATGTGGTATGCTGCAGCTCAGTAAGGCTGCATGTTACAGTGAGTGATGTCCTATTCATTTACTCCATCATTTGTTAATGCAGGTACAGAAAACCAGATAGGGCATATTTAGTTATTCTAACTATCGTCAGGGTTACAGAATGAAAGAGCAATGTGCATATCAGGTTTTGGATTCCATATGCACCACATCAACATAAAGCTATGACAATGCACTGTGTGTATATCACAAACAAAAATGTCTGTGATCGCTGATTGGACTTGACTGGATGGTTGTCTTTTATATTAAATGGTTGTATATCATATATAGAGAGTAGAGAAGCATGGCATGCTTTGCTGGCTGATAATTGTCAAGGTGGACCTGGAGAGATGAAGTACTCCCCAGTTTGTATGTTAGTTTCAGAGGTCACAATTAACTAAAAAGGTTTTCACAAGGGAACCTTCCTAACTTAATTTATAACCTTTACAAGCTCTACTTTAGGGAGGCTGCTGTTTTTTCCTACTTATCCATTATTTTCAAGTGCATCTAGGCAGCATCCACACATATACTTGTTTTAATGGTGTGTACCATTGTGGATGATTCCTTACTTATTGTCAGCCGCCGGAGAGGAAGAATAATTATTCAACAGAGACTTCTGGTCGGATGGCGATTTGTGTAGATACACAATTGTGTACATTTAAATTCAGCTTTTCTCTTCTCACACTGCTGAAAAATCCAAACTCAAACAACCCATCTCTACTACACAAAGACAAGCTTTTAGTCAAAGAAGGATGAATTAACTGAAACCAAGAGGTAACAAACACCCAAATGGGATTGTCCAAAAAACCAGGAACGACACAGTACCCCCCCTTCACGGGAGGCTCCCGGCGACCAGACACACCAACCCGAGGCAAGCAGCCAGGAGGACGCCCACGAGGACGCGGAGCGGGGCAGTGGGGGTGGCCTCCATGAAAGGTCCTCATGAGTTTGGGGTCGAAGGGATCCCGCCCAGGAACCCGAGACCACTCCTCCGGGCCGTAACCCACCCAATCGACCAGGTCCTGCAGGCCACCTCTGCGATGACGGGACCCCAGAAGATCCTTGATGTGTTATGCAGGGCCGCTTCCGACGTCCAGTGGGGGGGTAGTTTGAGAGAACAGAGGCGCATGGAGAGGGCTATAGCGCACAGGCTTGAAAAGTAAAACATGGAATGACGGGTTCATCTTATAGTGTGCAGGTAAATGTAAACTGTAGATAACAGCATTGATGCGGGACAATACCTTGAAGGGACCAATGTACTGAGGGTAGAGTTTCTTGCCAGGCAGCCGGAAGCAGATGTCCTGCATCGACAGCCATACACGTTGTCCTGGGTGGTATACAAGCGTGGGACACTGGCGTTGATCGGCATGTGTTTTCTGAGCGCCCATAGCCTGTTGTAGTTGGCGATGGGCCGTATTCCACACTAGTCGGCTGTTCTGGAACCACTCATCTACCGCAGGAACATCGTTCAGAGTCTCGTCCCACGGGAAGAATGGTGTTTGGTACCCGAACACACACTGGAAAGGGGTGAGTTTGAGAGATGAGTGCAACGAGTTCTGTGCATACTCAACCCAAGGCAGATATTGACTACAGTCATGAGGTGTCTCCGAGCACTGCTGTCACAGGTATTTTCCAATTTCCTGGTTGAGTCACTCCGTTGGATTCCGTGTGATGATCGGAGAAGAGACTAACCGTGACCCCCATGCGTTGACAGAAAGCTTTCCAGACCTGTGAGATGAACTGAGGACCCTGATGTGACACAATGTCCTTAGAAAAACCTGCTGGAAAACACAATCCGCCAACTCCATGGCAGTAGGCAGGTGATTAAGTGGGACCAGGCGACACATCTTAGAGAAATGATCCACGACACATCTTAGAGAAATGATCCACGATTACTAGGATGGTTGTGTACCCCTTAGAATTAGGAAGGTCGGTTATAAAATCCATAGCTATGTGTGACCATGGTCTGTGCGGAATGGGAAGTGGCTGTGTCTGGGGTTTTTGGTTTGTGCACAGATGGGGCAGGAAGGCACATAGTCATGGACTTCTTTGTCCGGGTAGGACCACCAGTATCGACGGGACAGTAGGGCAATGGTCTGTGTGATTCCTGGGTGTCCGGACCTTAGGGATTTGTGGCACCAAAGAAGTAGTTGGGGCCGCACAGAGGCAGGGACATAGGTTTTTCCTGCAGGTGTATCCAATGAAGCTGACTAGTTGTGTGGGGCGTCCTGAATCACTGAGTCCAATTCCCACTGTACAGGCCCTACAACACACTCATTAGGTAAAATGGGTACGGGAATAGGCTAACTGGTTGGAAGTTCAAACTGCCTGGAAAGGGCGTTGGCTTTGACGTTTTTCTTCCCGGAGATATAGGACACAGTGAAGTTTATTTGGTTAAAGAACAGAGACCATCAGGCTTGACGGGAACTCTTAGCACTCCTTATGTGGTCTGTGAGTATGTGTGAGGATGTGTTGCCCCTTCCAGCCAATGTCGCCATTCCACGTAAGACAGTTTCATGGCCAAAAGCTCTGGGGTTCCCATGTCGTAATTTCTTTCAGCTGAAGTGAGCTTCTTAGAAAAATTTGCACAGGGATGTAATTTAGGTGGAATTCCGCTCGTCTGGGACAGAACAGCACCCACACCAAGTTCTGAAACAACAACCTCGACAACGAAGGGACAGTCCGGATTGGGTTGCTGCAGGTCCGGTGCTGAAATTAAGTAGCTGATTAAATGCATCATTGGCTGCATCTTTTCATACAACATCCTTGGAAGTTTGGCTAGTTAATGTTGTAACAAAACAGAAATTGGCCACAAAACGTCTGTAATAATTGGCGAAGACCATAAATCGTTGCACCTCTTGGACTCCAATCACGTACAAAGGAAATGATGGAGTCACTCATATTCCCGCCACCAGGTGTCAGCATAAACCCTAGAAAACTGACCGATGTGACATGGAATAAACTTTTTATCCAATTTCCAAGTTGTCCTCAGTCGGTGGAGTACTTCCTGCACGTGAGCGATGTGTCCGGCCATGTTTTGGGAGAATATAAGGATGTCGTTGATAGATGTGACAACTGGTCGATCATATCTCGAAAGATTTAGATCATGAACGATTGGAAGACTGCGGGGGCGTTGGTTAGTCCGAACGGCATGACCAGGTATTCATAATGGCCTTGATGAGTGATAAAAGCCATTTTCCATTCATTCCCCTCACGTATGCGCACCAGATTGTAAGCGGAAAAGGGTATCTATTTTTTACGGTGACGTCATTCATGGCTCTATAATCAATGCAGGGACATAACCTATGGAGGTACATTTGTGTCTGTATGTTGAGAGCAAGACGTTTTTCTTTGCAGTCAAAAATAAATGTTCTGCAACCAAAATCGAGGCTTCAAAGCAAAAAAAAAATTTTTCAATCAAGTATTTTGTTGTTGTGTGCAAAACTGTATGCAGACAGGAGATCTGACAGGAGATATGTGATTTGTGATTGTGATTTTCTGTTTCTCGTTTTGTCTGTCATAGTTGAAGTGTACATATGATGAAAATTACAGGCCTCTCTCATCTTTTTCAGTGGGAGACCTTGCACAATTGGTGCCTGACTAAATACTTTTTTGCCCCACTGTATTCGTATCTGGTTGTTTTTATGTTGCTTGAATTTGCATTTTATAAAACAACCAAGACTGTTTAAAATGGATGTTGCAATTAAAGCCTTGTGATTCAACATTGTGCTCAAACGTTACTTTGATTTAATTTTACCATGCACCCCTTCAATGCACCCTCAGCCAGCAACTCCATAATATCGATGTATCTCCTTTCTTCATTTACTAACACATTTCTTTTTCTTCTTTTTTAACAAGCGTTTGAATGAAATGTATTTCCCTTAGCTAAATCGTGGTATCGTTACAGGTGTCCACCGGTACATACAGTCGACAGGTCCACGAAGTTCCATCAGGGAAAATGATAGTTGAGCAATCTGTAACTGAAAGGATCACTTGGGCCACATGGACAAGGTAAGATCCTTCAAGAACTAAAATGCGTTTGTGCATGTAAGGACTTTCAGTCTAATGATCTAATATATTTCATGTAATAGATTTTGTGTTTTATTGGATTGAATATAAAAAAATGATTGAATACTGTAACGACCTTGGTAAGGCATCTACTCACACCTCCAAAAGGGATCTCCCTTTTTAGAGCAGTGGGTAATGGACAAAGGTTATGGGATCCAGATGAAATACATATTTAATCCAATTATGTCAAAAAGTAAATCAGATCATTAGGGTGTTACTTGCACTTGTGTCAGGCAAAACTGTGATGTGCTTCTGTTAATGTTCTAACAGCTATCACAACGGTTCTGCTTCAATTTGTTCTAAAAATGTATTTCCCACAACAAGCTGAGGTTGAACAAGCGAAGGTTGTTCCACGCTTTTCAAAACCAAAATTATTCGAAATATTAACTATAAATTAAGTGTTCAGCAACATTCCTTTAAGATTTTTATTATTCAGCTTTGAAATGTTATGTAAAATTACTTTGGGCAGCAACTATAAAAAGTTCTGCTGTTATGCATTTAAGTACAAATGTACAAGTTACCGGACATGTATTACCTAGAAAGAGTCTCTGTATTTGTCACGCTCTAAGGGGGTGTAGGAAGTAGGTGCAAACAGACCCTACAGCGATTCCCAAAACGGGTGTGTTTACTTCAAAAGCACTCGCATACAATGTCTCGCGACAAAAGAACCCATAGGCTTCCTATCGAGAACATTAACCAGGAACAAGTTACAAAGCCAAGTACAGCAACAAGAACCACCAATGAACAAACTGAACAAATGGCAGAACTAAACACCAGGACTAACGGAACAATACAGAACAGGTGAAAGCAAACACAGTTGAACAACATGGACAAAACTGAAACAGGGAACAGAACAAGTTATTACAGTATATTACTCACTTTCACTGTTCCCATCTGAAACCTCATTGGAAGAATAGTTTAAAGCGTGGAACATTTGGCTATCTTTAGTAGATTTTTAGAAGAGAAGGTGAGGTGAATTAGTGAAATTAAAAATAAATAAAATTATACTATTTATTTTTATTCTCCAAAAAAACATTTCAGTTTTTACAATAACATAACATTTCCACTTGCTTTCACAGTGTACTAGGAGATGAAGTGCTGGGGGTGTGGCCACGAAATGCTGAAAAGGCTGATGTTAATTGTGCTTGCGTTTCTCATGCTGGCCTCAATGTGGTTACTGGGGATGACTTTGGCCTGATCAAGCTTTTCGACTTCCCATGCACAGAAAAATTTGTAAGCATTTTTTCATTATTACCAATCCAAATGAGTTTTACCTATGTTATTTTAAACATTAGTTACACTTTATTCATATTTACATAAATATATATATACATATACAATGGTGTAGGGGTGACTGTCTATCTTGGCATGGCACTGTGATTTATCGGTTTGTGGCTTCTTTCTATCCTTACCTGTTTGTTCATGTCTATCACTTTTCATATCATATCGCATTTATTAAATTCTTAAAATATTGTACACAGGACCTACAGCTATATTCAAAGCATGAAAAAAACATTCCAGCTGTGGTGTGAAGATTGTTACCAAGAACCATAGTCACTTACATTCCATTCTTGACTGGCTCATCCATTACTTAGCTAGCTACAACCAGTTTCATCATAGTGCTTAATGATTTTGGTGACTGCATCTTTTAGTGACTGCACTAAACATTTCTGGACTGACTGATCTTTATGTCCTAAAATAATGTTGGACTGTCTTTTTCCTTGGCTTATTTGAACTGTACTTGTAATAATATGGACCACTGCAGTACAGACAATGGTCTTCTGTACACCCAACCTGCCTTGACACAACACAGCTGATCAGCTTAAAAGATGGAATAAAATTCCATAAAGTTACTTTAAACCTTAAAACCTCATTGAAATACATTTCAGGTCACTAACTTATGAAGCTGGTTGAGAGAATGCAAAGAGTTTGCAATGCTGTTATCGAAGCAAAGTGTACTTTGAATCTACAGTATGAAATGCATTTTGTTTGCTAAATGATAAAAGGCCTTCATTTTATCATTGTCTTCAAATGGTTTCAAATGATTGATGTCTTCACAATTTTTCTACAATGTGGAAAATAGTAAAACTAAAGAAATAACCTTGTTTGTCCACAGTTTTGACTTGTAGTGTAGATTTATGGGGTCTTTGTAAAAACCTGAAATCTTTCTGCTAGGTCCAAGGCTACATTCTATTATGCTCAAAGTCACATGAGAAGGAATGTTATATGTTACAACATTTTGGCCCATTTAGCCATTATTCCCTCCCTAGTGTCATGTAACTCGTTAGGTATCTCAGGTGTGTTCAAGGTCTCAGGTATCAGGTGTGTTCAATTTGGTGTCATTTCTCTCACACTCATACTGGTCACTGGACGTTCAACTTGGCACCTTATGGCAAAGAACTCTGAGGATCTGAAAAAAGGATTGTTGCTCTACATGAAGATGGCCTAGGCTATAAGAAGATTGCCAAGACCCTGAAACTGAGCTGCAGCATGGTGGTCAAGACCATACAACGGTTTAACAGGACAGGGTCCACTCAGAACTTGCCATGGTCAACCAAAGAAGTTGTGAGTACATGCTCAGCGTCATATCCAGAGGTTGGCTTTGGGAAACAGACGTATGAGTGCTGCCAGCATTGATGAAGGGGTGGGGGGGTCACCCTGTCAGTGCTCAGACCACACGCCGCACACAGCATCAAATCGGTCTGCATGGTTGTTGTCCCAAAAGGAAGCCTCTTCTAAGGATGATGCACAAGAAAGCCTGCAAACAGTTTGCTGAAGACAAGCAGACTAAGGACATGGATTACTGGAACCATGTCCTGTGGTCTGATGAGATCAGGATAAACTTATTTGGTTCAGATGGTGTCAAGCGTGTGTGGTGGCAACCAGGTGAGGAGTACAAAGACATGTGTGTCTTGCCTACAGTCAAGCATGGTGGGAGGAGTGTCATGGTCTGAGTCTGCATGAGTGCTGCTGGGCACTGGGGAGCTACAGTTCATTGAGGGAACCATGAATGCCAAAATGTACTGTGACATACTGAAGCAGTGCATGATCCCCTCTCTTCAGAGACTGGGCCGCAGGGCAGTATTACAACATGATAACAACCCCAAACACACCTCCAAGATGACCACTGCCTTGCTTAAGAAGCTGAGGGTAAAGGTGATGGACTGGCCAAGCCTGTCACCAGACCTAAACCCTATTGAGCATCTGTGGGGCATCCTCAAACGGAAGGTGGAGGAGTGCCAAATCTCTAACATCCACCAGAGTGGAAGACTCCAGTGGCAACCTGTGAAGCTCTGGTGAACTCAATGCCCAAGAGCAGGGGTCTCCAAACCGTTCCACGGAGGGCCGAGTGTCTGCAGGTTTTCACTCTCACCTTGTACTTGATTGATTAATTATGTCACTGATTGGTTAGATCTACCCTCATCTGGTTATTTAGGTCTGAACCTGGAATCAATTTACAGGAAAAAACTAAAACCTGCGGACACTCGGCCCTCCGTGGAACTGTTTGGAGACCCCTGCCCAAGAGGGTTCAGGCAGTGTTGGAAAATAATGGTGGCCACACAAAATAGACACATTGGGCCCAATTCAGACATTTTCACTTGATGGGGTGTACTCACTTTTGTTGCCAGCGGTGTATTGTATTGTGTTGAGTTATTGTGAGGGGACAGCAAATTTACACTGTTATACAAGCTTTACACTCACTACTTTACATTGTAGCAACATGTCATGTCTTCAGTGTTGTCACATGAAAATATATATATTTGTGAAAATGTGAGGGGTGTACTCACTTTTGTGAGATACTGTATGTGTAAATGAATTGCATTAGTCCATTGATTCACGGAGACTCTAACTTACAAATGCCACATTAACTTAGTTAACTCTTGCACCTAAAATAACAGTTAGTAATTTGTCAAGCATGGTAGAATCAATGTGATGATCTGTGGGTGCTATGAGGGTGCCAAAGTGTGAGATTTATAAAAGGTAAGAGGAATCTTGAATAAGGAAGGGCAATTTACAATGCCACAATATACCCTGTGGCCTATGCTTGCCACTGTCGACAATGAAGTGGCCAGCATAGTCACTGGATCTCAAACCTATTGAGCTGTTGTGGGAGAAGCTTGACTGTATGGTTCATAGGAATTTCCCATCAAGCCGATCCTACATGTGGGAGGCCCTTCAGGAATCATGGTGTGACATTTAAAGACACACGTCATGATATTAATTGAAAATCATAATTTCTGACCTTGTCAATGACTATACCTATTCTATATAACTATGACCAAACATTATATTCCCTATCTTCTTATAGGCCAAACACAAGCGGTACTTCGGCCACTCTGCTCATGTGACGAATATACGTTTCTCCTTTGATGACAAATATGTGATCAGTGCTGGCGGCAATGACTGCAGGTAAGAAAAAAGTTTATAACCATCGGTCCTGGAATAAACAAGGCCACAATTATTTTTATTGTCTTTATAAGTATTTGTACTTATTCTAAGTTAAAACCCAATTTCTAATTCAGTATAACGTGAAAAAGTCCATGTACCTGTGAAATACAATTTAAATGTAATTTTACGATTGAGCTAAGATTGCATCTTTTAATGTCTTATTTGATCAGGGGAACATACATGTCCTATTAATGTATATTGTGCAGATTTTCAAGTCCTAAGCGCTACTGTTTTATTCAACCCCTTGTCCAAAATAATCAAACGTAACAGTTCTGTTTTCCAAGTTGTATAAAGACATGATGCCTTTCAGTTTAGACTCTCCATGATCATTGAGGATGACAAGCTAGTTTTTCTGTTGCAAAATCTCCCTAATAAGAAAATGATATTCCAATCAGGGAACAATTATTACAGATGTTCCTTCATGGAATAACCCATATAACCCATACTTATGCATTATTCAAATTTAAACAAAAATGAATTAAATACAATCTGAGACTCAAATGTAATTATTACTAATGTGTTCTCTTTTTTCTCACACACAGTTTGTTTGTATGGAAATGCCTGTAAAAAAAAGGTCACATTATTTAATCTCTTCAAATGGAGGAGTGAGAAGTGGAGAATGATCTGGAAGCTTAAGTCTGAGCTGCTGCTCGCCTGACATGCTGCATTTATATATCTGTGGACTGATGTTTACCTCAACCAATGCAAATTGGTTACATCTGGGTTTTGATTTATTTATAGTATTTAATTATACATTTATTTATTATGTTATTTAGTATATTATGCTAGTCGGAAAGTTATTACCTAAGACAAACCGCGTAGAGCTTTGGCCACCCTCAGGCATAGTTTGACTCTACCACCCACCCAGCCCAAGACCCATTGTAGTCCTTCCCACCTATTAAAAACAATGATTTAAGTTTGCCAAAAAACTTCATAGAACACAAAGCTTCAACTTGGAATGAAGTGAACATCTCTAAATACACTATAATAACAAAAGTATTGGATCAAGGAATTCAGGTGTTTCATTCAGTCCCATTTCCACAGGTGTATAAACTCAAGCACCTAGCCATGCAGTCTGCCTTTACTAGCATTTGTGAAAGAATGGGTCGTTAATAGGATGCCACAAGAATGTTTCTTTCCTGACTGCATTGTGCCAACTGTAAAGTTTGGTGGAGGAGAGATTATGCTATGGGGTTCTTTTGCTGGGGTTGGCCTATGCCCCATAGTTCCATTGAAGGGAAATGTTAATGCCTCAGTTTACCAAGACATTTCAAAAATGTTTATGCTTCTACCTTTGTGGGAACAGTTTGGGGAAGGCCCTTTTCTGTTTCCAGCATGACTGTACCCCAGTGCAGAAAGCAAGGCCCAGAAAGCAAGGCAAGGCATCGTTGGATGACATTTGTGTGAAAGAACTTAACTGGCCCACACAGAGCCCTGACCTCAACTCTATTAAACACCTTTGGAATTTACTAGAACAGAGATTGTGAGCCAGGCCCTCTTGTCCAACATCAATGTGACCTCGCCAATGTTCTTCTGGAAGAATTGGCCAAATTTTCAACAGATATACCAAAATCTTGTAGAAAGCCTTCCCAGAAGAGTGGAAGCTGTTATAGTTGCAAAGGGGGGACCAACTCAATATTAATGCCTATGGATTTAAAATGGGATTTAGGTGTAGTACTTTTGTCCATATAGTGTATCTCTAGAAGTTAAATACTTGTAATTGCAATGTCCCACGGGATACATTAATTACTATTACGAATACAATTAAGTTTGTATAAGTTTACGTATGACCCTACATGTAAGAAGCTTTGGTAATCATGCATTCAGATAGTTTTTTGCAAATTAAATATTATATCAAACATTTTAATGATTTTTGTTAGAAAATCTGAACATTATTATTATCAGCTGGAAGTTTTAAACAATTGGATGGCAATCTACATTTAAAATATAGTTATATGCAATATAATGGAGAACAAAGGCATGTTGACTGACTGTAACAAAAGGCACAACATTCAAGTGGTCTTGTAAATAGGGTTAAATGTTGTTACCAAACTATTCCTTGTTAAACTTCTTTCTCATGCTCAACACAGGAAATGGCAAGAACCAACGTGAAGTTAATTTAACATTTCCTTCAGCCGCAAATGCATGAGGTTTAAGTGCCTTTAAGGAATTACTTTCAAATAATCACTTCATGTTTTATACAGTTCTGGTGCTATAGAACATGTATTCATAAGGGCTTTTGTAACATTGATGGGATTAAGATTATTTTTTTTCTTCATATTGTTGTATATTTACTAAAACATTTTATACACTGCTCAAAAAAAATTAATGGAGAATTTAAATCACACATTGGGTCTCAATGAACAAAATATATTTGAGATATTGACTCAGTAGTTTGTATGGCCCCCACATGCCTGTATGCACTCCTGACATTGTCTGGGCATGTTCCTGTTCAGACGGCGGATGGTGGCCTAAGGTATCTCCTCCCAGACCTGGATTAGGGCGACAGTGAGCTCCTGGACAATCTGTTGTGCTACTTAGCGGCGTAGGATGCACCGATACATAACGTCCCAGAGGTTTTCAATTGGATTCAGGTCTGGGGAACATGAGGGCCAGTCAATGGCATTGATGCCTTTGTCATCCAGGAACTGCCTACACATCCAGGCCACATGAGGTTTGGCATTGTCCTGCACCAGGAGGAATCCAGGGCCCACTGCGTAAGGTCTGACGATTTCATCCCAGTACCTAACAGCAATCATTGTACCGTGGGCTAGCATGTGGAGGTCTGTGGAGGTCTGACCCTACAAGCATATGCCTCTCCAAACCATTACTGACCGACCGCCAAACCGGTCATGCTGGATGATGTTGCAGCATAACATTCATCACAGCATCTCAAGACTCTTCTGTCTTATGTGCTTAGTGTGAACCTGCTCTCATCTGTGAAGAGAACGGTGCTCCAATGGCAAACCTGCCAATTCTGGTGTTCTCTGGCAAATGTCAATGGAGCTGCATGGTGCTGGGCCCTCATGGAGTCTGACAATTTGGTCAGAAATATGCGCTGATAGCCTGCTGGAGGTCATTTTGTATGGTTCTGGCAGTGCTCCTCCAGTTCCTCCTTGCACAAAGGAGCAGATATCGGTCCTGCTGTTGGGTTGATGCCCTTCTACGTCCCTGTCCATGTATCGGCCCATTTTCTGGTATCTCTTCTATGCTCTTGAGACTGTACACAGCTAACCTTCTTGCGACGGCATGTATGGATGTGTCATCCTGGTGGAGCTGGACTGCTTGTGCAACCTGAATGGGCTGTGCCTCATCAAGTAGTGACAAGGACACTAGTACAACTCAAAACTTAAGAACAATTAATCAAGAAGGATAAGAAGAGAGCAATCATGTGGCCAGTATACTGTGAGAATGATGTGTTCCCTTATATTTTTTGAGCAGTGTACTTTCTGCTATTTCTTTACAATATATCCAAATCCTAGGAACTCAGGAGCCACACAAGGCATTTAGGAGGAACTTTAACTGAAATACTGAATTGATATTGTGCCCCCAAAAAGAATACGTTATCTCGCCAAATATTCTTCAATATAACCATACGTTTTTTGAAGAATGTCATCCAAAACAGGTCAGTAATAAGCTAGCACAGTTTATATTGGCATGAACATTTTGTGCAGGGTCAAACATAGGCTGAACCATGTCATGCAGGCATCATAAGCAGCAGCCCGTAGTGCTTTTCATGTACTTTCTAAAATGTTTCAAAATTAAATGAAAATGCACTTCACACATGAGATGAACAAAAGATGTCAGCTAATTTGTTCCATGGCTTGAATAATTATCTTTGACTTTATCAAAGGTTTTGGGACACAATATCAAATTATTATATTTGTTGATATGCCCCTTTTAATACTGTGATACATTTTACTGTGCAATTTTCAATGTATAATGTTTTTATTATTGTACAGTGAAACTTCAATCAAAGATGCATTCTGGAATCTTAAGCACACCAATTGTGTATGATAAATTATGAATACAATTCATAAGGTATCATACGAATTGCAATGTAATTTGTAAAATATCATACAAAATGGGTGGCGTAAAGTACAATTGGATTACCTATTTTGGTTCATAAGCACCACTTTCAGATGGATTAAATTATACAAAAACCTGCAAAAAGTGCATATTTAATAGACTGTTTATTCGCTTTAATGACTTGATAAAACTGACACTTATTTGAGACAGCCTTGCAAAATGAAGCTAACTGAAAATGACTGGATCATACCTCTTCTTTTCTGTTTATCTTGATTTATGTCCTTGATATTCCTGCTTACATACATGCTGGCCTGGCGCAACTTTGAGCCATCATGTTCATATTTTTGTAACCACGATCTATCCAAGATAAACAAATATACCTTCCTTATTTCTTGTCCCCTTATAGTTAGGCAGTTTTATCATGTTGGTGCTAAATGAACACAACACTGGTGTGTTCTACAACTGTCAGTTTTGTTGGCCAGATTGAGTTAAAACTGATTTGTCTATTAATGTAATATTGTCTTGAGTTTGTGTATGAGATGAACTTTGCTAAACTTGTCTGCAACGTAGAGCATTGTTTTGTAATATGTTTAGGTTATATACTACTAGTTTAATGAAGCATGTATTCATTGAGACATTCCAATTCTATGTGGTAGAGTGATACATGTATAGCAAACATCTGTTTTTTTAAATGAAATAAGTAAAACACGTGGGCTGTAGTGTGCCAAGTGGGTCCCCACAAAGTGATTCATTTTCATAAAACTGCACAGACAAAAACTCTGTTTACACAGTATCTGTACAGCGGACATGACTTTTTCACATCCACAAAGTTGGTTGTGTCCCTTGAGATCAATTGGGATTGAGTCAAAAGCCAAAACGGTCAAATGGTTTAAAAAGTATATGAACAATGTATGAACTACAGTATATAACGTAATGGTTATTTGTATTTCTACTTTTCTTTCTGTCTTCCAATTAATTACCATAAAATGTGTTTACAAACTTTGACTGCACATCTTATTTATTACTGCACCATAAACAAGTAGTTCTCTGGACTTTCAACTTCTGGTATAGAGTGTGTGACTGACATGTACAGTAACTCCTCTTAGGAAACCTCAGAGTAATGAAACTTTACTTAAAGTGGTCCGCTGGCCTTTCAATGAAGAACAATGGTATATAGGCAATTTGCATTTATTACATGACATACGTGGCTGAATTATTTTTCTCAACCAGAAATGATCACATGTACAGACATGCTAAAAAGAAATTCCCTCCTGAAAGGTGAGGAAATTAAAAGCTATTTCATCATGCACACCGGGTGTCTTTTGATATAGAATGGTCATCGAATAAAGCAAAGAAGCTGTGAAAATGAGATTAATTATTGCTTATTCTACAAAGATATTATAAAATGGCCTGGACAAATTTGTGGACAGAGACATTTCTGTTGCCTCATGTCCATGACAGAGTGATTCAATGTTTTAACTGTAACTTAATTTTGCTATTTGAGCAGCATGTGAGCTAAATCTAGAAAAGTGCGATTGCTTTTGTGAATATAGACATACAATATTAGGAGAAAACCAAAGAGGAGTTTATTAGACATGCCTAGACAATTTACTGTTCTGTAAGTTAGACCCAATAAGTTATCCATATTCTTGCAGACAAGGAGAGAAATGTAAGAAATACATCTATCAGAATACATCCTAGCCATTCCTTTACCTTACAGCGTTGTGGATTTAATGTAATGTGAAGCTATAGAAAAGGTGCATAGCAAAGTAAATATTACGCAATCATATGAATTGTTCAGCATTACAAAAATTCGACACAAGAATTTGTCCCTAGAACATATATAATAAGGACGAGTGTCCTGCTTGTTCTGCTTTCACACCAAGGAAGGGTTTGGGTAGAGTTGTATGTACTCAACCATGTCTTGAAGGCTGATCTACTATGAAGATAGACATTTATTTTATTGTTGACTCAGTGGAAAGTGAAGACCATTACTCTATAAACATTTTGCTGTGTAATACATTTACCAATCAATTATAAATTATCTCTGTAACACAACAAAATGTGAAAAACTGAATGGTTCTTTGTATGTGGGTGTGAGTCATATATATATATATATATATATATATATATATTTATATATATATATATATATATATATATATACGCTGATCAGCCATAACCTTAGGATCACTGACCGGTGAAGAGAACAACACTGATAATCTCAATGGGTGAGAAGCAAGTGAACATTTTGTCCTCAAAACGATGTGTTAGAAGCAGCAAAAATGGGCAAGCATAAGGACCTAAGTGATTTTGACAAATGTAAAGATATACAACGATCAGCCAGAACATTATGCCCACCTGCCTAATATTCTTTTGTCGCCGAAAAAGCCCTGACCCTTCGTGGCATGGACCGCACTAGACCTCTGAAGGACCGCACTAGACCTCTGAAGGTATGCTGTGGTATCTGGCACCAAGTCCTGTAAATTGCGAGTTGGGGCCTCCATAGATCGGACTTGTTTGTCCAGCCCATCCCACAGATGCACGAGTTGATTGAGATCTGGAGAATTTGGAGGACATTAACCCGTTGTTGTGTTTCTCAAACAATTCCTGAACCATTTTTGCTTTGTGGCAGGGCAAATTATCCTGCTGAAACAATATAGTTTCCATGAAAGAGTGGAGATGATCTGCAACAACGCGGTAACTTGTATGTGTCAATGTAACGTCCACATGAATAGCAGGACCCATGGTTTCCCTGCAGCACATCCACCGGCTTGCCTTCTTCCCATAGCGCATCCTGGTGCCATGTGTTTTCCAGGTAAGTGACGCACGCAAGCCACACCATCCACGGGATGGAAAAGAAAACAGGATTCATCAAACCAGGCCACCTTCTTCCACAACTCCATGGCCCAGTTCTGATGCTCACGTGCCCATTGTAGGTGCTTTCATCAGTGGACAAGGGTCAGCATGGGCACCCTGACTGGCCCCAGCCTTTGCTCCCTACAACCATCAATGAGCCTTAGCCTCTCATGACCCTGACGCCGGTTCACCACTTTTTCTTCCTTGGACCACTTTTGCTAGGTACTGACCACTGCAGACCGGGAACACCCCACAAGAGCTGCAGTTTAGGAGATGCTCAGACCCTGTCGTCTAGCCATCACAATTTGGCCCTTGGCAAAGATGCTGAGATCCTTACGCTTGCCCATTTTTCCTGATTTCCTGCTAGACAGTATAGATAAATATATATATATATATATATATATATATATATATATGTATACACACACTAATTCAAGGGCATTTCTTAAGTTTTACTATTTACTAGTTTTACTATTTAGTAATAATAGTGGCAATGTGAAAACAATGTGAAATAGGAAATGGAGTCACATTGTAAGGGCCGTAGTAGCGAATGTGAGGGAGGGATCTAAGTGTGCAAACCGAAACAGAGATATGAGGAAGACTCGAATATAACGGGTTTGCAAGGGAGCTCGAATGTGACGAGTAATCAAATAAAGAGAATAGCGCCATGCTATGTATATACTGCCTAAGCAGGAGCCAAACGAAATGCACTGTGACGTAGTTTGTACTGGCAGGGAACCGGTGGGACTGGGTTGCTTATGTAGGGCACTGATGGAATGATGGGGAACAGGTGCGTGTGGTTTGGTGCTTTGTGACAGGTGCTTGTAGTGGCACCACAGGACCACCAGATGGTGCGCTAGGTCCCAGATTAGGACATGGTCAGGGTGGAACCCTGACACACATAGCAACCAAAATATATGTTAAACAGATGTAAATACATTTGATATTATAGATTCCTCAAAAAAGCAGAATGAATACACAATGAATACAGAATAAATGATTTGAATGAATATGCAACCAACCCATCTCCATCCATTCTGTATAAGTATTGTATGTAACTATGAAATTGTTAGTGATACAATACTTCTCAGTCAATTTGGTGTTTGGGAACTAGGCATAACCATGTGGTTTGAGGACTGGGATGAATAGTCCATGTGCTAAATATTCATAAAGTAATATTTTATTACAGTTTAAATTATATAATGGGAATGTGTTCAATATACATGTCCCTGTCATTAACAAGCACAGTTAACACCGGTGCTAACTCAAGAGTTGATTTCAAAGGGCAATGCAAATTGGGAAATAATAGTGTAAGTGATGTTGTGGTAATATAACTGATACTGTATAAGCCTGTTATGTTAGAATTCAGGAGGAGAAACTTTGGATTAGTAAGAAGAATGTCGATGACATGGAGAAAAAGATCTGGGTTCGTATTTACAAAACATCTTAAGGCTAAAAGTAACTCCTAACTTGCCGATTTAGGTGATACTCTTAAAAAATAATAGGTGTGTCAGTTCAAATTTTAGAACTCATCTTTAAATAGTCTATGAATAAAATATGAAAACCTGGAACATGAAAGACAGGTTTTCCGATACATGAATTTAACAAATAATGTGTTTTTAGCTCTGGTCGCGCAGCATTCATTATGTTAGATGTCAACAAGACATTTGTGATGGTTGGCTGCTTTTCTCCCAACACTGTTGTTCGGAAGGTATATAGCTAGCTAATACCAAACTAGGTCATTTAGCTAGCTACATAGTATAGATTGATTGCTAATCTTCCCGCAGGTAGCATGGGAAAGTGCCAGTTAGTTTAACTCAAGTGGTTGAACAACAACAATTTAGCTTTGTGGTTGAAATCTGTTGATGGGCAAGAAAACTTAGCAGACTGATTTTTTTTGCAATACGTTTTTCAAACATTTACAATAGGAAGTACATTTGTGGAAGAGTGAGAAATGCAAAACAACCAAAATTCTGCGAAAAGCCTCCAACAAACGCACGTTTTTTTTTTTTGATCTAAATGTTAATTGCTAACTATTTCTGATTGGCTGCTGTTCTTGATAACTATTGAAGTTGAATGTCACAGTAAAACATTTTTAAACACCTTTAGATATAATTTCTATTCACATGGCATTTGTGTTCCCTGAGAAACACACTTCTGTCGTTTGTCATGAAATAGTTGTTTTTTTAATGATCTTTTATAATAACAACAGTAAAAAAAATAATAATAACAATAATAATAATAATTACACGAATAATAATCATTAATATTTAGGGAAATTAGCACTTATTTGATGGGGGGCATTAAGGCACCTGAATAATGGCTAAGGGGGGGCTGGCCCAAAAAAGTAGAGATACACTGCCCTATTGAAGGGGGCAGTTTGCTGTTTGGAACAGGATAAAGTATGACATGTGTTATTTGCATATCCAAATAACTTGTCTCCACCCAATCTGTATATTATTCTGTATTGACTGTAACTATGATTCTTTAGAGATATTTCCCTGTCACTTTGGTGGAAGAGAACTAGGCTCTCCTTGCAAGTAAATCTTTATTAAACTGTTAATCTTGCAAGAGTTTTGTCATTCTTACCTAAAGTTGGTTAGTAACAGTATTTGGACTAAAATTGCCATAATAGTCTGACGTAGGATTTTACACAATACCTCTAAGCAAATACAACTTAAATCTGAAACCATATTTAAGTAGTTTTCAACTGAAACTGTGAGCTTTATAATTGAAATAGCATGCAATGAAAATATAAATGTTTAACTAAGCCTAACAAACTCTTTTAGGTTTAAAGTGTACTTGGTCATTTAAAAATTTAGAAAAATGATGCAATAGTACATATCTCTAAGTTTGTAAACCTCTAAGTTGATTTGAAGGAGAAATCAGGTGAGAGTCAAATGTATTTAAACAATGGGATGACAATTACGTGTGTGTGGGCACCCTGTTTTGTTTAAAGAACAGGGATCTTTCAAAGTCTGATCTTCACAACATGTTTATGGAAGGTTATGCTCAATAAACAGTTATTTGTTCGACAAAGAATGGCTGACATTTTGTGTTCAACAAAATTGAATTACCTGCACCAGGAAGAATCAAAACCATGTAAACAGTATTCTGTAATAGTTTGGGCTGAAATTCCTCCAAGCCGATGTGCAGGACTGATCAACAGTTACCATAAATGTTTAGTTGCAGTTATTGCTGCACAAACATAGGTTTGCCACCCACAGATAGGTTAGGGTTAGATATTGGGACATTTTCTTTAATAAATAGATTACCTAGTATAATAGTTTTGTTTGATTTATATAATTGGGTTTCTTTATGTACTTGTAGGAAAATCTGATGATTTAGGTCCCATTTATTCAGAAATATAAAACATTCTAAAGGATTCAAGCCCTACTGTATTCACATTAGAACAGCCTGGGAAGCTGAGCATGACCTCTTTTGCTATGCTGTAATCACTGTCATTATCATAATTCTTTCTTCTATAATTTGTTTGTGACCAATAAAAGTGAAACACCAATTCAATTCAAAGTCTAACTCAACCATTCAATACAAATTAGGGATATAAAGAGGATGACTGAGGTGAGGTAGATGGTGAAGTAGGCAGTGTTGATGCGCCGAGCCAATGTAGTCCAATAGCCAGTTTTCCTTTCGCTGCTGTTGTTTGCGAGCACTGCAAGCGTCTGCTCTACTGCCTTCAGGTTGTCTAGAATCAACAGCAGCACACCAGACTCTCCCTCGGTTTTTTCCTGGATATTTACAACATGAGATTATTAATAGTACTATTACACCGCGTTCCAAATTATTATGCAAAGGGGAATTAAGTGTCATAAACATTCAATATGTAGTTTTTCAGTCAAACTTAATGGATGGTATGGTGTCTCTGGGGTCTTGAAATCAATTCAGACACCTGTGATAATTAGTTTGCCAGGTGAGCCCAATTAAAGGAAAACTACTTAAGAAGGATGTTCCACATTATTAGGCAGGCCACAGTTTTCAGACAATATGGGAAAGAAAAAGGATCTCTCTGCTGCTGAAAAGTGTGAAATAGCGCAATGACTTGGACAAGATATGAAAACATTAGATACTTCACAAAAACTTAAGTGTGATCATCGTACTGTGAAGAGATTTGTGGCTGATTCAGAGCACAGACGGGTTTGTGCAGATAAAGGCATAATGAGGAAGGTTACTGCCAGACAAAATAATCGGATTAAGAGAGAAGCTGATAAAATGCCATTACAAAGCAGCAAACAGGCATTTGAAGCTGCTGGTGCTTCTGGAGTCCCGCGAACCTCAAGGTGTAGGACCCTCAAGAGGCTTGTAGTTGTGCATAAACCTACTTTTCAGCCACCCCAAATTCTCACAAGCAGAAACAGTTGCAGTGGGCCCAGAATTACATAAAGAATAATGTTCAGTCTTGTTTACTGATGAGTGCTGTGCAACCCTAGATGGTCCAGATGGATGGAGTAGTGGATGATTGGTGGATGGCCACCATGTCCCAATAAGGCTGCGATGTCAGCAAGGAGGTGGTGGAGTCACGTTTTGGGCCGGAATCATGGGGAGAGAGCTGGTAGGCCCCTTTAGGGTCCTTGAAAGTGTGAAAATGACCTCGGTATATAGAGTTTCTGACTGAAAGTATATAGAGTTTCTGAATGACCACTTTGAGAACCTTTGGAGAATCCTCAAGATCTATGAGGGTGGGAGGCATTTCGCATGAAAACAACAGCTCTTGGAGGCTATTCTGACATACTGCAAAGACATTCAAGCAGAAACTCTCCAAGTTCAATGGCTGCAAGAACTGTGAAGGTGATATCAAAGAAGGGGTCCTATGTTAAAATTTACCTAGCCCTGTTAAGATGTGTTTTATTGAAATAGCTTTTGATTTCAGTAAATATGACCTCGTAATGCAGCAAATTCAATATCTGTCCATTTTCAGTTCTTTACAACCTATTAAATGTTTTGAAACTCTGATGTGTGCATAATAATTTGGAACAGTGCGGTTTTTATCTTTGAAAAAAAATACTGTTTTCATTGGGTGGTTTGTTCAATGGAAGTCGACTTTTACCCTAACGGTTGATGACTTATTGATGACTTGATGACTAAAATTATTGTCATGTCCTGGCTGGGGGCCCCTGGCCATATCTGTGCCTCGGGGCTCGCAGTCAGGGCATGACACATAGAGGTGCCTCTAGCCACCTCTATGCCACTGTTGTGGGCTCCTCAGTCAGAGACAGCTGTTGCCAGTTGCCTCTGATTGAGGAGCCTATTTAAGTTAAGTTTTTAGCCACACCCGGTGTGGTTTATTGTTTGTTTCTTCACACAACGGTCACGGTCCGGTCTTGTTCATTGTCATTGTCATTGTCATTGTCATTGTCATTGTTCTGTGGATACGCTACCCGTTTCATCTGTAAGTGTTCACAGTGTGTTTGTTGTTTAGTTAGATATACGTTTTGCTGTTTAATCCAGCACCTTTACTTTTCGTGTTTTGTTGTCTTGTGTAGTATTAAATTCACAGTTTCTTTCAAATATGTCTGCAAATGGTTCCATCACACACAGCGACCGTGATAATTATACTGACTGTCATTTGCATCTACTATTTTTTTTGCATCGACTATTCAGTGTACAATATCATTTGCATAATAATTTGGAACGCGGTGTAATGCTAGGCTGAAGCAAATGCCTATGAGACAATTCAATTGAATAAAAATAGAAACCAGTGATGCGGCTGCACTAGCCGAGATATCAGTGTGGTGCCCAGGCATTAGAGTAGGGTCCTGGATGATGGAGAGCCACGCATGGAAGACTGCTGCTAACTCATCTTGTTAACGGGAACTGGTTGCCACAGGCAGTCTGTATAAAATAAATCCTTTCACACTGCATGCCAGACCAGAGGCCCATCAAGGCATCACTAGAGTAGGCTAAGAAAAGAAAAACGAATCCCCAATCCCAGACTGCGCTGACCAACTGGCCAACCTGAGAGCCATTTTTGTACCCTGTTCTTTTAAGGGTGCGTTTTCTGATGTGTGTTGAGTGCAACCAAGCTGGTGCAACAAAATATGAGAATATGACACTAGGACTCCTCGAAGGAACAAGATAAAAGCCTGTGATCTGAGTGACAGCGTGTAAAAACAGTGGAACCATTTTTTTTGTAGTTAGTTGCCAAAGCTATATTAGATCTAAATACATTTTGGCTTATTGACTGAGGGTCACTTCAAAGCAGTTGAAGGACAACCAGATTTCTACAATAATTATTGTAAATATAAAATACAAATAATTTAACTCTCAAATTTAATTTTAGCCTGGCTGAGATGCCCATTCCTAATTCAATTAATGTAATATTTAAATGTAATTTGAGACAACCACAAAAAAGTAAGCAACCTAACCTGTTGTGCAACCGGCAGTGGTTCACATGGAGTTTCTCTTTCCCCCACAGCAAGGACACAACAGCCCAACCTCCTCTTCTCCTCTGAAACAAACCACAATCACAATCACTAACATTATCAACTGAAGCACTACTTGGGTCTGGTGAAACATAAATAACTGATGGCATGAAATTTGAGATATTACAATCATATTTATATGCCTCACATTGATCTATTTCTCTCTTTAAGTGAAATATGTGCGACAGTCTTGAAATGCACATTTGTTGGTGGCATACCTGGTTCACGGGTGTGACTGGGAATATGGTCTCTTTCGATCAGGTGAGTCACAATAATGGTTTCAAACAGGCTTATCAACAGGAAGGCAAAGATGACTATACAATAGGTTGCTGTAATTTAGAAAACATGCGCATCAGACAATTGATTAGATTGATAGTAAAGTGCTTTATAAAAATGCAGATAGCTAAGTCAATTACAAATGTAAACATAAATAGTAGTAAAAGAAAATGTGCACACTTTGATACAAATAATAAACTGCCTAAAAAATTAAGGGAACATGTAATCACAGTATAACAGGTAGTCAAGCTCCCACAGGATTGCTTGCTGTGTCTCCTAATAAAGTTTCAAGAGCATGGAGTAAAGGGCATCAACCCAGCAGCAGGACTGGTATCGGCTCCTTTGTGCAAGTAAGAACTGGAGGAGCACTGCTATAGCCCTCCAAAATGACCTCCAGGGGACTGCTGGTTTGCATGTTTCTGACCAAACTGTCAGAAACAAACTCTATGAAGGTGGCATGAGGGCACGATGTCCTCCATTAGGACCTGTGCTCACACAATGGCTTTCGCAAGAATTGGCAGGTCCGCCATTGGTGCCCAGATTTATTGACAGATACAAGCATTGTGCGCATGTTTACATTGTACACATGTGACAGACGTGAAAGAGTCTGGAGATGCTGTGGTGAATTTTATGTTGCCTGCAAAATCATCTAGCATGACCTGTTTGGCGGTGGGTATGTAATCGTCAGGGTGGCATATACTTTGAGGTTTGCACAAACCTTCAGGTGATAGCCAACAGTACCCTGACTGCTGTTAGGTACCAGGATGAAAACCTCAGACCCATCATCAGACCTTATGCTGGTGCAGTGGGCCTTGGGTTTCTCCTGGTGCCGGACAATTCCTGGACTCAAGTGGCCAGTGTGTGTAGGCATTTCCTGGATGACGATGGCATTGATGCCATTGACTAACCCTCACGTTCCCCACACTTGAATCCAATTGAGAAACTCTTGGATGTTATGTATCAGAGCATCTGACACCGCCAAGTAGCGCCACAGACTGTGTAGGAGTTCACTGATGCCCTAATCCAGGTCGGGGAGGAGATCCCCCAGGACACCAACCATAGTCTCATCAGAGGCATGCCCAGACGTTTTGGGGGGTGCATACAGGTACGTGGAGGGCCATAACCCCTCAGTTTCTGTGACGAAATTCATGAAAGTTGGAACAGCCCGTGATTTCAATTGTTTACTTTGATTTTCTGTGTTTCAATCCAGCCTTCAGTCATTTGGAGACCCAAAGTGTGATTTAAATGTTATTTTTCTTTATGTTTTGCTTCCTGATCTTGGATTTCTTTTGACCGTTGTTAGATTGTTTTGTTCTGAACAAATTGCATTAAGTACATTCAAGATTTTGAGCCTTAATATATTTCCTTTATTGAGACCCAAATTGTGATTTAAGTGTTCCCTTTTTATTTTGAACAGTGTAAAATGAGCAAATAAGTAAGAGTATGAATGTTTATGCCAGTTTATTACCTATGAGAGGGCTCCTGTTGGACATGGAGGGCAAGATGTCATTGAGGATGAGCAGGAGAACAGAGATGGCCAGTAACACAGTGACCTTAAAACCCAACTTCTCCCCACTCTGGTCTGAGATCAGAAAAGAAGCAAGGTCCAGACAAAGGAAGAACAGGATGGGAATCAGGAAGTTGGTGAGGTGAAGTAGCGGCCTCCTTTTCATGGTGATCTAAAAAAAGCCCCCAAAAAATATTGATCCTGCTTTAAATTTTGTTCAGCTTATAAATATATCATATCACCTTTATAAATGCTACATAATCATGTTACAATGCATTTGAGATGCTTTATAGAGATTAATTAAATACGGCATAATCACCAATATCAAATTGACTAAATGACTACTTATGTTGAATATAACGTAAATCTGTGCTCGACAAGCGAGGACATAAGCACTGAATTTGAAATTGCCACAATAAAACGTATTTCCAAGCCTGTTAAAGCATTGCAAAGTTTAAGTTGCCCGCCACTAATTAGAATTTATTCATGCAAAAAGTGTAAGCTGCACAATCATATATAGCAAATGGAATTGGTATGGCCCTTTTTTTTTGGTTACAACGGAGGTCTAGTCAGACTCAGTGAAAAGCTAGAATCGAGCTAAGTGGACATTTTATAGAATTCGTAAACAAATGCCCATTTCTGGTGCTACTGAACCCAAACAAGTAATTTGACATTTATTTATTGCAATTTAAAGTTTATAGTGTTTAAATGTTCAGTTAGGTAATAGTTCTAATTTCAGTTACTACACAGCAATTGCTTGCTAGATGTACAGCCGTGGCCAAAAGTTTTGAGAATTACACATTCATTTTCACCATCAGTTTTTATGATGGCAATTTTCATATGCTCCAGAACGTCATGAAGAGTCCTCGGATTAATTGAAATTAATTGCAAAGTCCCTCTTTGCCATGAAAATGAACTTTACTTAACTGCATTTCAGCCCTGCCACAATAGGACCAGCTGACATCATGTCAGTGATCCTTAGTTAACACAGGTGAGAGTGTTGACAAGAACAAGGATGGAGATCAATCTGTCATGTTGATTAAGTTAGAATAACAGACTGGAAGTTTAATTATGGAATTCTGGTTTTTCATTCCATTGCCACAGGTGTATAAAATCAAGCCCTTAGCCATGCAGACTACCTTTACAAACATTTGTGAAAGAATTTCCAAAAAGCTCTGAATTTGAGCATGGCACTTTAATAGGATGCCACTGTTGCAACAAGACTGTTTGTAAGATGTCTTTCCTCCTAGATATTCTACTATCAACTGTAAGTGGTATTATTACAGATTGGAAGCGGTTAGGAACCACAAGGCAACTCAGCCATGAAGTGGCAGACCACGTAAAGTTACAGAGTGGTGTCATCAAGTGCCAATGTGCACAGTGCGTAGAAGTGGCCAACGCTCTACTGACTCAATAACTGCAAAGTTCCAAACCTTATCAATCCATGGTCGAGCAGCTGTATGCAAGCTGTATGCAATCACCAAGCACTTTGCCATATAGGTGTAATGTTTAGGTGTCCCAATACTTTTGTCTATGGATCAATGGAAATGTTTAAATCTGGTATTTGGTTTTGTGTTCCCCATGAAATCCTTATTTAATCAGAAGTCAGAACCAGTCTTTTTTATTTAACTATAGTTCAATAGTAATTAATTCCATAAGTTGGTTTAGAGGAAATCCTCTGTGCCGTATAAAAACAAAATAAAAATGGAATTAGTGCAGGGGAAGAACCAAGTGAACTCCAAGTGTTAAAGATTTTAGGTGGGTAATTCATTGGGTACCAAATAAACGAATCAAAGATCTTTATTCATCTTTAGGAAAAAGTTTGAAGGGACTCCGATAAATAGAGACAAGAAACCAGATGGGTTTGGTGTTTCTCATGCAAGTGAATGCTGAAATTTCATCAGTTCCCTGCCCAGTTCCTTAGGTTGGTGGCTGTGAGAACGAGTTAGACGTGGTCATCTGTGAGAGTGTGCTTAGATACTGGGAAGGGGGATGCTGGTGTTCACTTTAAGATATGGTCAAATGATACATATTGTCTGAGGTGTCCTTTTCCGAGAGAGACTTTGGAACCTTGATCCCCTGCCATAAAAATATACGATTACTGGTATAGTGTCAGGACAGACATTGCTTTGCGTGCCAGAAGGTTGGCTTTGACCCAGGCATGAGGCAAAGAGGCTGATCAGGTGATCCCAGAGGTAAAGTAAAACATGTCAGGGAGCTAAAATGCGGCCAAGAAGAATTCAAGCAAATCTCGGAGTGGCTCAAGAGAAAGATGTTTTTTTATTGGATTGGCCAAGTCAAAGTCCTGACCTTAATCCAATTGAGATGCTGTGGCAAGACTTCAAGCTGGCAGTAGGTGCCAGAGAACTTTCAAACCTCATTGAATTGGCTGAAGGCGTCAGAGCCTGGTTAGTGGCTATATGAGGCCTGTACTCCTAAGTTACTTCTGCTATTAGACATGCCACAAGCTGTTGAATGAGGTGGATAACATTTGTCTGCAAACAATAAATCTGAGTTTCTTTTTTAAAATAAACAATAAAACATAATGTTTTCTTTATAGGGAATGTCTATTATGAATTGAGGTTTAGGACATCATGAGTTCATTTAAAAAAAATATTTTATAGTGTTCATATACTTTCAGGATGCCCTGTATGACTATTATACAATTACAGGTTATGTCAGGTTTTACATTGGCGAGTATGACACCAAGATATATCACATTAGCAACTTCATCCATTATTTAGGATAGAGTCAACCATTAGTAGCTGCATATTGGCTACCTATTTTTGGGTTAAAGTAAGGGATGTGTAAGGTTTTGAGTTATGTTTAGGATTTATTTTGGGTTCATTTCAGAGAAGATCAGTAATTAAATGGGACTTTTGTCCCCCAAAATCCTCACAACCATAGCAAAACAAGCGTGGGTGTGTGAATGTTCAAACGCACAGTGTAGGAGATCTTGTCCCACTCCTCGCCTTCAAAGATCAATTTGCCCCTAGAGATAGTCATGTCCAGGAACTCCCACTCTCCCTGCGTCTGCATGACCTCGCGAGAAGCCTGGGTGGCCCGGGATGAGTTGGAGAAAGGGACGAGTTGTATGTCAGCCACTGAGGGAAGAAAAGGAAAGTGAGATAGTGGTGTGTATGTGCATGCACGTGTGCGCACCGACGTCTGCCTTGATGTCAAATCACACCCAAGTTGAACCTTTAAGGCTTCCCCCGAGTGGGACAGGGCTTTCAGCTTTACTCACATTGCTGAATTACATTGTTCTCAAACCAAGCTCTCTCTTAAAAAAATCAATCACTCAATCACATTTATTTTATAAATGCCTTTTGACATCAACTATTGTCACAATTTGCTTTTACAGATTGAAACCATAAAAACAAGCAACAACTGTGTTAATGCACAGTAAATAGGAATAACACCCTAATGCAGGGGTCCCCAAACCGTTCCACGGAGGGCCGAGTGTCTGCAGGTTCATTCTCACCTTGTACTTCATTGATTCATTATGTCACTGATTGGTTAGGTCTGCCCTCATCTGGTTATTTACGTCTGAACCTGGAACCAATTTACAGGAAAAAATTAAAACCTGCAGACACTCGGCCCTCCGTGAAACTGTTTGGAGACCCCTGCCCTAATGGGTTGGAATTTCACTGCTCAAAACAATTAAGGGAACACACAATTTTCACAATATAACACCAAGTCAATTAAACTGTAGTGATATCAATCTATCCATTAAGGATGCTTAAGCAATTGTGAATCAATGTCACCTGTTTTAGGGAAAATTTGAGACAACAGATCTATTGGTGAGGCAAAGCAAGACAACCCCTAAAAAGGGGTGTTGAGAGTGGTCACCACAGACACTGGCTTTCCTTATTCTTCATGACTGATACTTCTCAAGATCTGCCTGAAAAGTATAGCGGGCTACTGTGCAAGTTTCTGACCAAAGTGTCTCCATGAGGGTGTCACGAGGGCCTGACGTCCTCTAGTGGGACTTGTGTTCAAAGCCCTGCTCCATGCAGCTCGATCGGCATTAACCAGAGAGCACCAGAATTGACAGGTCCCCTATTTGTGCACATTCTCTTCACAGATGAGAGCAGGTTCACACTAAGCACATGTGACGGAATCTGGAGACACCATGGTAAACATCATGTTGTTTGCAACATCATCCAGCATGACCGGTTTGGGGGTGGGATAGTGATGGTCTGGAGAGGCAGATCCTTGGAGGAACTGGCCCTCATGTCCCCAGAATCCAACTGAGAACCATTAGGATGTATCGGTGCAGCTGACGCCAAGTAGCGCCAGACTGTCCAGGAGCTCACAGATGCCCTGACACCATCCACCATCTCCTCAGGAGCATGCCCAGACATTGTCAGAGTGCATCCAGGCACGTGGGGGCCATACACAGTATTGAATCACATTATGATTTGAGGTAATGATATGAAAACCTGTGATTTCGGATGTTTATTTTTGGTGTGAGTTTGAATCCAGCCGTCGATTGGTTCATGATTTTGGTTTCCATTGAACGTTGCTGTCGTGTTGTTCATTACAAATTACACAATATACAGTGCCTTGCATAAATATTCACACCCTTTGTGCTTTGCTGCGACCAATTGCCTTCACAAGTTACATTTGCAAGTCACATAATTAGTAAATTGGGTCTGCAATTTATTCTTCATACAAATACACCTGTTCCGTGAAGTCCTCAGAGTTGGTTGTTTATAGTTAGCTACAATAAATCCGGTTTGGAGTTTGCCACAAGCCATGTGGTAGACACAGCAAACGTGTGGAAGAAGGTGCTCTGGTCCGATGAGGCCAAAATGTAACTTTTTGGCCTCAGTGCAAAACCCCATGTGTGGCGGGAACCCAACACTGCCCATCACCCTGAGCATACCACCACCACAGTAAAACATGGTAGTGGTAGCATCATGCTGTGGGGATGCTTCTCTTCAGCAGGTACAGGGAAACTGGTTAGAATTAATGGAAAGATGGATGGAGCCAAATAGAGGGCAATCCTTGAAGAAAAGCTGTCTCAACAGGACAATGACACTAAACATATAGCCAGAGTTGCAGCTGTAATTGCAGCAAAAGGTTCAACCAAGTATTGACACAGGTGAATACTTATGCATCCAGTAGATGTCAACGTTTTAGTTCTCATTATTGTTTGTCACAATAAAAGGTACTTTGCACTTTCAATGTACTTTGCATGTTGTGTTGATCAAATGGTTAAAGTCTAATTAGGCCTATTTGAAGTTTGTGACAGCACAAAATAGGTCCAAGTCCAATGGGGGTGAATACTTATGCAAGGCACTGTATTTTGTTCATCAAGACCTGATGTGTGATATAGGTGTTCCACCAATTTTTTTGAGCAGTGTATATGTAGTAACTGTAAATATCTCTGGATTAGAGAGTATTTTTGTCTACAGTTGCAAGCATGGCGATAGATAATATTTACTTTGTGTTTGCAAGTCATTGCTTGGCACTGATTGTACTACACAAAGACACATTGTGACACACTGGAAATAGATTGAGTGGATCATCCTTTCGCCTTAACAAGAGTACTCAAATTAGTATTGTTGCTTTAACAGTGCTGAATGTTTCAAGTGAGCACTTTCATAAGAGAAATGTGGAGGATTGTGATTGTGCCCTTCATGCTCTCTTCACCATCTATACACATTTAAAAGTGCATACAAAGTGAATTTAAACGATTCCATTAAGCATGCCGTTGTGAAAGGTTATTGCACCGGGAGAAAATGAATTGCTTTAGTTTTGTTCCTGGGCTGCCTCCCGGATGTGAGCCGGGTACTCATAAATAATA
The DNA here is from genome assembly GCA_016801125.1 of Novumbra hubbsi. NCBI lineage: Eukaryota > Metazoa > Chordata > Actinopteri > Esociformes > Umbridae > Novumbra > Novumbra hubbsi. Next base: position 103,694 of record JACXGK010000356.1, read on the forward strand.
TTTACCATTCACATCCCAGTCAATACTGCCCCTGTGTCCAGTAAAATGTAACCCCCTTTTATAAAAAGCATAGTATTAGGGAAGAGTAGTGTTAATAATATAATAAACCTAATTCTGTTTACAGTTCCATGATTGTACCCGTTGATGTGACATTTTGTTTACAGTCAAACTCAGTTGCATGTCAATAGTACCAATGTTACTGGCTTTTGGAAGCATATACAGAACCAGTAAATGATGTTCTTATTACAGTATGACACAATTCAACCCTGCATTGACAGTGTGAGATATTTTTAAAGACTATATGAAGGTTACTTTTGAATTTGCGAACAGAATTGTGTCTAGGTTTTGCATTTGACCAAACTAATTTGTAGGTGCATGGAGTTGCCATGATAAGCACCCGGGATGTACAGTAATTAAGGTTAACTGTTTTGCTCAAGGACAGAATAAAAAGATAGAATAAATAGAATAGATTTTACAGGCCGGCTCAGATGTTAGATCCACCAACCGTTTGGTGATTTCAACCAAACAACAGTGTTGGGAGCTTGCATATTGGATTTAAAGGGTAACAACACATGTCAGAAAATGTATTCACGTTTTCAATGCATCCGCGGTGGACAAGGGAGCTACTGGCAGGAAGCGCAACAACATTAATGTAAACAGAATAGGATAGAACCTTGAGGGACATCCATGGTGTTAATACACATTTTAAATATTATGCAGCACGTGCAAGCCCTTGTCCAGGATATACACACACATTTTCCTTTCCCTGTAAACACAGAAATGTAAAGAATATACTTACCTGTATGTATGGTGGAGCTGAATGTTATGTTACATCTCTGTGTGTCAAAGGGGAACTTGTGGATGTCCATCTTGCAAGTGCTGACTACCTTCATGGCTTCATCCTTTGCTATCATTCCATCATGGCTCACATACAAGTAGGGGCTGGGAGGGTAGGGATCCTTCTCTGTCCTGAGACAACAGAAAATATTTGAAAAAAACTGACCAAGCCCATGTTTTTTTTTTTTATCACACAGCTTCAGAGCTTCACTTTTAACACATTTTGTTATATTACAGCCGTATTTCAAAATGGATTCAATACAATATTTTCCTCAAAGTTCTACACACAATACCCCATAATGATGAACGTGAAAAAAGTTTATGAATAAATGAAAAAGATCACATAGTACATATGTATTCACAGCCTTTGCCATGACACTCAAAATTGAGGTCAGATGCCTCCTGTTTTTGCTGATGATCCTTGAGATGTTTCTACATTCTACACTTGATTGGAGTGGTAAATTCAATTGATTGGACATGTTTGTTTTTTTAAAGGCACACACCTGTCTATGTAAGGCCCCACAGAGCACATACCAAGCCATGCAGTCCAAGGAATTGTCTGTAGCCCTCCAAGACAGGATTGTATCGAGACACAAATATGAGAAAGGGTAAAAAAAAATGTCTGCAGTATTGAAGGTCCCAACAAGCACAGTGGTGTTGGGCGTAGACTGGCTGGTGACAAAAAGGGGAACCCAAGTGGGTAACAACGCACAAAGTAAACCAGGGGAGGGGAGAACGTGGGCTGGAGCAGAGATAACAGGACTGGAAGAACAAACAAGGAGACTAACCAAAACTGACAGGGAGCACTGAATCTGCACCAGCAGAAAAGTTCTGAATAGCTAAATACAAGATGAACCTGAGTTCAGGGAGCGCTAGTGTATCCGCAGACTACCGTGTTGATCTGGCACCGATTGAACCAAACACAGGGATTAAATAAGGGTGCTTGTGGGACTGATGGGAAACAGGTTTGTGTACTTGGCAGGTGACTGGTGACGGTAGTTGCAGGTAAGTGACACTAGGGGGGAGTGCTTGTGTTGACAGACTGATGGTAAGGCCACTACAGGGGGTGATTGTGCAGATGAAACGATGGGTCAGGGTGGAGTGCTGACAAGTGGCCTCCATCATCCATAAATGAAAGACGTTTAGAACCACCAGGACTCTTCCTAGAGTTGGCCGCCCAGCCAAACTGAGCAATCGGGGGAGAAGAACCTTAGTCAGGGAGGTGACCAAGAACCCGATGGTCACTCTGACCAAGCTCCAGCGTTGCTCTGTAAAGAAAGGATAACTTTCCGGAAAGACCATCTCTGCAGCACGCCACCAATCAGGTTTGTATGGTAGAGTGGCAGATGGAAGCCACTCCTCAGTAAAAGGAGTGGCTTCGCTTGGAGTTTGCCAAAAGGCACTCTGTGAATGTCCTTGAGTGGCCCAGCCAGAGCCCAGGGACGAGAGAGATCTGGAGAGATCTGAAAATTACTGTGCACCGATGCTCCCCATACAGCCTGATGGAGCTTGAGAGGTTCTGCAAAAGCTTGTAGCATCAAGCTTGTAGCATCATACTCAAAAATACTTGAGGATGTAATTGCTGCCAGAGGTCCTTCAACAAAGTATTGAGCCAAGGCTTTGAATACTTATGTACATGTTTATATTTTTGTTCTTAATTTTTTGCAATTCTATTAAAAATAGTAAACACACTTTTTTCACGTTATCGTTATGGGGTTTTGTGTGTAAAAGTTCTTACGGAGAACATTTTAGTTTAATACATTTCAGAATACGGCTGTAACATAACAGAAAAAGTGAGACACTGTGAATATATTCGGGATGCACTGTAAATATCAGACTTGTAATTTCCTGCCAAATGTTTTTTTATTAATAGTTCCAATGTTTATTTGTTAATGCCAGATGGTTTTTTTATAATCCAGTAGCCGGCCAAAAAGCGCAAACTTGACCCCCGTTTGTTCCCTGCCACAGGCAAAGCCTATACGATTATAAATCCGATGTACAAACTGCACCGACAACAAGCATATTGTTTTAGATTTGTATTTTAATAGAGTAGTGGTTAGCCATTCAACTGTCATTGTTTTTTAAGGAAACGAACCAGCCATGGAGCAATTGGAGACCTTATGGGTACTGTATAACCATTAGTCAACCATCTACAGTAACCTCTTTCTAAATTAATGTGTGGAATGTAGTGTATTCACCCTGTTGAGTTTCAGCTAATGTTGGGAACTAGTCTTGAGAACTGTGTAGTTTTGAGCACTTATTTGGATGAATGTTGTATTACACTATAATCAACGTTAATTGCTTAAGGCGTAGCTAAATCAGCATTGGATTAATTACTTAACTCAGGGTGCTATACAATTTCTAGATTCTAAGATTCTGTCAAATAACTCTCAAAGTCATGTTTAGTACTATGATGTCATGTAGACTTGGCATGGTGTGATGTATTGCCTGGCTTAGGCCAACACTGCAGAAAATCCTTCCTTGAAAATGAAATTAAAAAAGCAATTTTGCTTGTAACCAGAAGCTGAGAAAATTCTGAAATCAAGCTACGTAGTATAATTCAACGTGCAATGTTACACCCTAATTGCAATGGTGGACAAATCGTGAGCCACACAGATGGCCACCCGGGGAGTCCTGTGGTCTGACAAATCAAAATCAATGTGTTCCCTAAATTTATTAGGTAGCTGGTTTTCAGACAGTTTTTACAAATAAATAATTTTCACTTCATTAGCTGATTTATTTGCTTCATCCTGAACAAAACAACATAGTTGAGACTTAAGAACATTCTTCAATAGCAAGTTAGGTGTACGATATAAGAACATTTGAAATGCGTTATATATACCCCCGAACACAGTAAAGTCCATTATTAAGAAATTTATGGAATATTGCTCAACTGCGAGTCTGTCTGAAACAGGCCGTCTTCAAACTGAAGAGCCGAGCAAGAATGGCAGCAAATCAGACAGGGGTTCGGTACATAAATGGACTCCAAATAGGTGATGAGCAGGAGAGTAAAGTCGGTAAACAAGCAGGAATACTGGTATTAAACTGGCAACAGGGACCTGGACAAGCACAGCGTTGGGGCACCACCTGGTGCCCTACATGGAGGTGTACCTGGTTGACCGGGAAATCCACAATGAGGGCTGGTCCAAGACCTCCTTAGCGGGAACCCGGCTTCTCTCCTCCGGGCTGTACCCCTCCCAGTCAACCAGGTACTGGAAAGCAGTGGAGATTCTGATCTTTGAGATGGGGAAAGGACCAATGACCCGGGAGACACTTTCAGAGTCTCTGGGGGGCAGGTCATGGGTGGACAGCCAAACCTTTAGTGGCGGTAGCAGGGAGCCGGGGTCTGGTTATGATAAACCTTCCGACAATACCTGGACGCCTACTGGAGCAGAATATAGTGAGCCCTTTGCCAGATGCAACAACAACGGCAGATGAATGGAGTACCTGCCGGACATGGGTAACATGCTCCTGAGCTGAACGGCAAAAGACCAGAATATTGTTGAGGCAGACTCATTCCATTTCCACTCATTCCCGGACCTGAACCAAGTGGTATGCATTCCATAGGTTGAGTTTGGTGAAGATGGTCACCCCCTGGAGAAGTTTGAACGCAGGGGATAAATGGAAGAAGGCAGCGGTTCTTGAACGTGACATCATTCAAAACCTGGTTATCCACGCATGTATGGCCTCGGCAGTAAGGGACTCTGGGGCCTCATCATGCCTGATGAATTATAAAAAAACATGCTGATCGTTGATTGTGTTATCAGAACTTGAGAAATGGAATGATGAATTCCTCTAAGACGGTCATAGAAGAACCGTGAAGGTTAAAGAATGTGATAAGAGTACAGCAGAACATTTTTTTTTTTAACTGGATGAGTTAACAAAAGGATTTTGAAATTTGGGAAAGAACTGGAGAAGTTGAAAGTTGGAAAACGCCACTAACGTATGATCCTGGGCCATTTGGAGAATGAGTGTCACGTAAAAGTTAAAAGAACCAAAAGACAAAGACAGAATGTTCAAACGGTTGGAACATGAGCTATACTTCAGAGCAGAGTCAAGCAAAGATCTCTCATATTTGGAATCCAGGAATCTGAAAATGAGGATTTCCTGATAACAGGAACAGAACTTGTAAAAGCATTGATTAAGAGTTTTAAAGGTCTATTTCCAGAAATGTATTGTGCCTAAATACTGAAGGAAGCTGGAACTTAAGGGAAACCTGATCACTTTCCTTGTTAAAGCCAGGCTCATCCAATTTAATATTATATCTATAGTTCTCTGATCTGTTGGGAGAAGTGGAGGGAATTAACACACTTGTGTGTGACTTTGGTATACCTTGGTATACTCACAGGGGGTAGTACCCTTGTAAAATATTATATGTAATTACTAAGAAACATTTTATTTGTTTTATTAATTATTAGTATTTTTGTTCTATACTTGTCCACACAAAAAGAACACTAGAGTATTTGGATAGGATTGTAACCTTTGGTTAACATTTAGTATCAATTAAATAGTAAAACAATAACATGTCTTGCTACAGATCGTCTGAGGAACATGCCCGATTTTCTATGTGTGAAACTTACATTTCATATACAGAGTCTTGCATTTGGCCTTTATTTATGACTCATAATAAATGGAAAAATGGGAAGATCCTCTAGGGAGACCCTATAGGGTGGCTCTATTGAATCAGGGACAAGACCCCAAACATTGTTTTTCATTAAATATCAGGGTGTTCATAAGGGTTCACTTTGACTGTTAAGACTTGTACTATCTGTGGTAATGTACACGATAGAAGCAAACTTAATGTTATATGAGTAATCATACATTAAGTAAAGGCTAGAAACATTTTCCACTTAAAAGTTTAAACTAGGAATGCATTGGGTTTGAATTAATGTGAGAATTGAGACCTAAAGTCATTCTTCATTGTTCCTAGAGCCGTCTTGATGTCATTAGAACCACAGTAGTGGTAAAAAAAACACGAATACTGTTGTGATGTAGGGTTTGGCTGACCGCCACTGTTTTAGAGAAAATGTCCCTACAATTTAGGAGGTAATTTGAGACATGTTTGTATCCACTGAGGTGGTAGGTATGAAAGATTTGCTAAGCTGGCCAGAGTTTTTTCCCTTCCAATTTGTTTAACCAATATTTTTGTTAGGTATGTGCCAGACAAAACTACAGGAGTTTACAAATACATGATAGCCAGACACATAGACCTGTGGGAAGGTGCTAAATTTATATTTGAGAGCTGTTTAATTTGAAAATTAATTTGTTATATAGTTAATAATTCCTTCACATAAGTGACCATATTGCACATTTATGTCTGATCAAGTTTGGTTTCAACATGTTCACTTAGATTTTTGACTTAATTGGATGAATGTACTATGCAACATCTTCACGAATGGATTCTAGATCCATCCTTGATACCAGTTTTTAATTTTAATGGAATGTATGATATGATACTTCATTATGATTTCAAAGAGTTGATCTTAGAGCTCAAGGTGAATTAAACATGTAATAATAAAACGTTTCCTGTTGACATAGTTATAACAGAGCATTGGCATCTGTTGTGTTATACAACTTCCATTCAAGGCATTTGTTTATTATTTTGTTTATTTGGAAATTGTTTTGTTGAATGTAAGGTCTAACATGTTAATGGTTGAATAGCATAGATCTAACCACTTATTTTTTTATTTGGCTGAGCCACCCAAGTCTGACAAGACAACAGAATCATATTCCACTGACTGGTGCTCCACAAAAATAGCACATGGAATGAACCCGTCAACTAAACTAAGCTCTGGATGGACAACAGTTTTTCTGATGTAGACTATTATAGACCGCCCCCTTTTCAAATAGACACCTTCACTGACATTTTTTGAGACCTGATACTTGGTCAGGCCCATGCAAAATAGACTACAATAACGGATATAGTAACTTGACATCACAGCTGAAAAAATAATTCCAGAACGGGGATTACCAGAACAGTTGGACTGGATAAAGGAACTCACTTTATTGGGACAGTGTGTCAGGAGGGAGCTTGACTCCTGGCCACAGACTGGAAACTACATTGACTTTATCATCCCCAACTCAATGGTCATGTGGAACAACAAAACCAGATTGTGAAAAGCAGATATACACATCATGAGTAATACTATGCTTAATTACTGTATTCAACTCTCTAATGCAGTAGCAGACGGACAGGTCAAAGAAGCATATGTGGTACCAGGAATGGTAAAGAAACACTGTACAGAGACGTTAGGAGTGAAGTGGGAAGGACTTTACCAAGTTTCACTTGTTTCCAGATCGGCAGTAAAGGTAGAGGGTAAATCAAGATGGATGCATGTTACTCATTGCAAGGTAGTACTACATGAAGAAAAGCAGAGCCTTGAGACTAAAGAACCGGTTGCAATAGGCACCGGGGGTCTATCTCGGGTGAAGATGCATAGAAAGGGATCAGAATCTTATACATTTATATGCAATCACTGCAATTGTCATTTATCAAAATTGAGGCAATGTATCTATGTTTTTTCAAAGCAAGGGCACACCCATACTCTCACTTCTCTCTCTATTTTCTTGTAGCAGGTTATACAGATAATCCACCTGACTCTACGACAACATGAACTGTATCCTGGTTTTATGAACTCTACAGGGATAAAGTGACGTACGGGAGCAGTGTCAAGACCAACCTAGATGACCAATGAGCAGGAAGAAGAATTCTTCAACATTGTTGTGTCAATTAGAACCATTGTGAATGTTATTTGTTTTAGACTAAACACTAATTAAGAAATAGTCACCAGGACGATAGATTTTTTTTCTTTTGAAAGCAAATAGATCAATATGTACATGGTCATTATTTCTGTGTATTTTCTGGTGGTACTGTATGGTGGTACTCTAGTCCCAAACATAGACGCACATAAACATGAGGATGGTCATCACGGTATCAATACATTTTTGGCCCTCACCCTACAATTTGCCAGGATTATTCACCAGAGAAGTTATTGGAATGGCTAGCGTTTTGGAGGCTAAGGCTAATATGACCTCTGAAGGTCTGACCTTGCAGTCAGCTACAAAAGTTGCCCTTCGTACTGTGGCAATGCAAAATAGACTTGCTCATGTTGGCAGCACAGGGGGGAAATTACTGATTGGCTGGTAAGGTCAAGAAGGTGACCAATACCGCAATTACAAACCTGATGATTTAGGTTTTTCTACATGGTTGCTATTTATTTTTGGCTAATGGAGGGGTTCTCTGCTAAACATGATTATGTCAGCAGTGGGTGTAGTATTGATCTTCTTTCATCCTTAACACACCTTGTCAAGTGTGCCATTAATAACAGGTGACTGTTATTAACCCTCTACAGTCTTTGGGTCATTTGGGAACCTTGACCTTTTGACCTCTCAGGAGGTCATCCTTTGTTTTAGAATGATGTCCTTTACATTTTGGACTCTGAAAACCCATAACTTGATGAAGGATGAATAGTTAACATTGTTTGAGAAGATTTAATGAGTTTATTAGTAACAATGTGTGAAGAGAATACAAAAAACGTATGTTGACATGTAGTTGCTGTTATTGAGGAGCTCGAAGTATTCTCCAATAGGTAAGGCTGATTATGTCACATATGGACATCACCAGGGGTTCAGAACCACAAATACATTTATTATTTGAACATGTAACATAATATACAAGTAATCTGCATTATTGCTTCCAAATATTGTACAATATCAACCATAATTGTGTGATGGATCATTTAATCCTAAAATCAAAAATGAGATAAAATCTGATCATATCAGATTAACCCCTGCAATCATGAAAAACTGTGTTTTTGTGGTTGAGATTTGGAAGGTTTATGCTATGCTATACATAAATACACAAACGACAACGGGAAAAAAAACGTAGGCTTATATCTTTAAGCAATCTTGAGATATGAATAGAAATGTAGTCGCAGTTATTTTGACGCGAATTAATGGCACAATCAAGGTAAGGCGTATGCACCCATGAGGCTTTCCCGCCCACAGACCATGTCCATCTCAGCCTAACAATGTAGGTGGTGGTCTAAGGGGTGTGGGATCTTACAGTGATGTTCATCAAGATCACATCGATGCCTCAGCCATTGGTCAGTGTGCCCAGAGTGACTGTGATACCTGTGGCAGCCAACAATTCATTCCAAAGACATTGAATACCACCACCCCCACGGTTTATCTTTAAGATTTAGTGTACCTCTTACATCACTTGGATGTGAGGTTTATTTGTTTTTATTTTCTTTATTTTAATATACAGATTTCTTGTTATGACATTAAAATGTAGTACTTTAACATCAGACAGGGGAGTGTGGCAATTTAGGCTATTTAGGAACACAAGACAGAGTATGCACACACATACATCCCCCATGTGTTCTGTCCGGCAAAGGAGATATATTTTGGGACCATGCCAAGGTATAAATGTTGATGTAGTTGGAGGACAAGACAGACGATGACTGAGAGACATCAAGAATGAGAAACACAGATAACATCCAGGAAAGACATGTACTATATATTTTGTGAATAAACAACAACAAACGCTTCTTCCCCTGACTTGGGTCCATTTTTATTCTGCAGACCTGGCAGAAGCTAACACTATCTTCCAGAAAATTGAGAATGCTGCAATGCTGCTTTTTTTACCGATGTTGACTGCTCAAGAAGACAGGGTCTCAACTTTTATGGCCGCATACATGGCATTCAAGACGACAGAGCAAGTGAGAACCTGTAGAGTTCCTTTTCAAGAATAAAGCACATATATTGATATCCCAATAGTAAGAGCAAGTCATCTCTCTATTCTATTCTATCCTCTCTCTATTTTAGATTAAATAAATGTTCCACGTATTCTACTTGTTTTATAATCCCAGACTAACTGAAATGCTACCAGCACAGACCACGGCAATTACTGATAAGCAATTAGCTAGTGTTATACAGGGGTCCCTTTTTAGGTATGTTTATGTGCATTTGTGCTTGTGTCACTTACATTTCATAGACAAAAAGGTCTGGTGTCCACAGCATCTCTTTGCGAACCGAAACCCTGGATATTCCACAGAACTGACTAGCATTCCACCCAATTCGCTCATTTTTCCATTGCTGTAGGAATAGTCAGAGAGAAAATGATTGACGAAGTAAGATGGATCAGTGGAAAATTAGTCAAACATAATGGAGCACTGTAAAGAAAAGAACTCACCAGTTGTAACCAGATAAAAGGGACAAAGGTTTGGGACTTCTCAATCTGAAAACACAAACACCATGATATATCACCAGATTACACAGAACCAAGTCACTTCTGAGTTTCACTGTTTACATAACATAGTCCTGGAGCCCAATGGAGAACAATAGCTGGCAAGAGTTCTGACGGAGAGGGGAACAAGGTTTAGCTGGAGTCGGACCCAAGAACCTATTATGTCCTATCCACATGATTTCCTAATGCATAGAAACACATATAACCAATGCACAAACATACATATTTAACACATATTCAGTAATACCAACCTCATGCAAATATTATAATTGAATGCATCATTGATATAGATTTTATTTGCATGTTCTTGTTGGTCTTTGTTTTGGTATCACTCAAATATAATGTTGTTCTGTTCATGTCTTTCTAAAACAATATCCCTGGTTCTTCAAGCACGTGTCCTGCCGACTCTGCATGGTTACAGCTAACTTAAAGCCTGAATGAAAAAACATCAAATCAAACCCTAACAAGCTTTATTAACACACAGTCACCTACAATATCTAAGTGAAAGAAAATCTGAAAAGGGTTAATTATCCTTTTTGGATAAGTGAACACCCCCCACCCCATTAGAATTGTAACTACAAACCTTCCGGATCACTAATCAAGGGATGAATAAAAGGAAAATGTCAAAGCCTCTGTCGATCCTTGGATCACAGTTAAGAGAATAATTAAGAAGTGGGAGACGTATGACACCACCCATATCTTGCATTGATCATGCCGTCCCTCCAACCGTGATGGTTGGGTAATTCATTTAGGAGTATCACGGTCTTGGTGGGTGATGGAACCAAACGCGGACATTTTCAAAGAAAACGTGAAACGTGAATTTATTTAGACAAAAACAAAACACGAACTAGACACGTAATTAAAGGTGCTGGATTAAACAGCAAAACGACTAACTAACAAAACATAAAACACACTGTGAAAACTCACTGAACAAACATAGCGTATCCACAGGACATAGAACCAAACACAACAGGACTGTGAACAAACAATAAACCACACCGGGTGTGGCTCAAAACCTAACTTAAGTAGGCTCCCCAATCAGAGGCAACTGGCAACAGCTGTCTCTGAATGAGGAGCCCACAACAGTGGCATAGAGGCACCTCTATGTGTCATGCCCTGACTGTGAGCCCCGAGGCACAGATATGGCCAGGGGCCCCCAGCCAGGACATGACAAGGAGACTGATTAGACAGGCTACCAAGAACCCAAAAGCAACTTTAAAAGGGAGCTTTAAGCTGTAAGGGCAAATACTGGTAAATGTGTTCAATCTGGTCTCTATGGGAGGGTGGCAAGAAAAAAAAGCAGAAATTGCAGCCCTCTATAAGCAAGTTGAAAATGGGAAGAAGGTTCAACATCATGACCTAATGCACTTCGACAATATGGTATAGAGGCCAAAACACAAGAAGGTGATCCTTGGTCGAATAGACAGGGCCCATAATGGTCACATAGCAGTAATATTGCAATATTGCAGGTGTACAAACTTTGAGGCGATGTATTTAAAGAGGCCTATGGTTGTAATGCAAGTAAAAGGCGGTTCCCTTAAGTATTAACTGAGAGGATGTTTAGTTAGTTTAAAAAAATGAAATAATTACACTTGAATATTGTTGGTCACAGTGTGTGAATCAAGCTGAAATGGTGTTATGCTTTTTCCTTTCAGGCTGTAGGGCAACAAAAGGTGACTTGCTATTTCCACTACGCATTATATACATACAGTGCAGTCCATTTGGTATTTGACAGTGCCTAAAGCTTTTTGTTTTGTCTCTGAATTCCAGCACAATGGAATTTAAAATGAAACCCTAAGAAGCTAAAGTGTAGACTCAGCTTGAATTTGGGGCAAAAGTATTTGTACACATTAAAATACCAGCAAATATCTAACTCTTTTAGCAGCTACCGTATTTTCCGCACTATAAGGCGCACCGGATTATAAGGCGCACCTTCAATGAATGACCAATTTTAGAACATTTTTCATATATAGGGCGCACCGTATTATAAGGCGCATAAGATATTGCAGTCAAACGTTTGACTGGGTTTGCGTTTAGCATCCACTAGATGTGCTAAAGGGAATGTCAACAAAACAGTCAGATAAAGTCAAACTTTATTAAGCGTTCTGACAACTACGTTCACTCCCATGGTAACGTTGTTCAAACGTTAATGTGCACGTTAACATTATCTCCCAGCCTTGCTCACTCTTCTCCCAAACGTGGAGAGGAACTTTTCCCTAATTCAGTAAACACGTAGTAAAAGAAACAGTCTGATACCACTAAATCAAACGTTAGTGCATAACTCAGGGGAACTTTTCCCTATTTCAGTAAACACATACCGTAGTAAAAGAAACAGTCTGATACCACTAAATCAAACGTTAGTGCATACTCAACATTGTTCAGTTACATCTAAAACGTAAAGCATTTCCCGTCCACGAATCCCTCGAATTCTTCTTCTTCAGTGTCCGAATTGAACAGTTAGGCGACTACGGCATCCAACCTACCCCGCTTCCTCTCGTCATTTTCCGAGTCAGTGTCGCTGCTGTTGCCACGAAGTTCAGAGATTATTCCTGCATTTGTGAAAGCTCGGATCACAGTTGAGACTGATTTATCTATATATGGATCCATATATAAAGCGCTCCGGATTATAAGGCGCACTGTCGTTTTTTTTTAAAATTAAAGGCTTTTAAGTGTGCCTTATAGTGCGGAAAATACGGTATTTGTAAAGCAGTTTATTTGCCATTTATTGGTTTGAATAACAATCTGGAGAATACCCGACACTCAGATAAAAGCACCATACCAAAAATAGTATGTGAACACAACAGCCTTCCTCACTTTGCAGGTGATATGCGTGCAGCTGAATGTGAAGGTGGCATTAATGCATTCCTTGGTTATTCTTTAGAAACACAATGATGGCATTTGTATAAACAACATAAAGGAGCTTTTGAGGATGGGAGGCCTATTGCTGGCTTAAATGATGAAGGCATGCATCTAATATTTTACAGTCATAAAAAACATTTGGTGACATTGTATTTCATGCTATAACATTTAGTTATAGGCTTGTAATGACCACATATTGGTATATACATATGTAATGCCATGCAAATGGCATGGCGTCACAAGGGGTATTTTTTAAGGATGATATCCAACCAGGGTGCTTAAAATGGTTAAATGGATTGAATTTCACTTGATAAATACTACTGCCTCTGTACATTTGTAATGTCTACCACTGTTAGAACACTTCACAATTATAACAATTACATTTGACCTGGGAAGATCTAGCAGAGCAGAAGTTTCACAAACTGACTGCTAGCTAAGGTGGCATCGTGTGACAGTGCCATATTTAAAGTCGCTAAACTCTTCAGTATGACCAATTGTATGCCAATGTTTGTCTATAGAGATTTCATGGCTTTGTGTGGGATTCTATGGAGTGGTGAGGAATGGGTGTGGCCAAAACACCTGAACAAAACAATTAGTAAAGGTGTACACACACTTTTGGCCACATTGTATACTTATGAACTGCACTGTACATTCCTAGCCCCTTGAACACACACACACCAACAACACATACACACACATACTGACCAAAGCAAGAATCGCATAAAGGTGAACATCCAGGTAAACCACGGTGGGGTGTGTGTGGTCGAGCACAGGCCGTGTGGAGGTGAACATTTCATTTTCTCCGGTCAGATTCAGATGGTCCAAAACATCCTGGTAACTACATACTCTCGCAGGTGACACAATACCTAGAAGAACAGTGAAACATATTCTCAGCATATACTGTACCTCAAAGGACAGAGAGACATATTTAAATCGACAGGTAAGACATTACCTAGAGAGGCAGAGACACCAACAAACACTAGTTGAGATGGTTTCAAAGAAGTTCCAGTTTAGCACGTGGCAAGAATAGACTGTGCATTAGTTATTTTATGTTATGTTTTGATTTTCATTCACATTTAATCCAATTCAACCATTTTAAATAGACAATCTATTAGCTTTTTTACAAATTTAAAATACATTTACAATATCAATGTCACACAGTTTGAAAACAGGCGCACTGTGGCCAACGTTTCATCACCGATTGTTGACTCCAACTGTCATGGTGTCAAGAGAGGGGTTACTTTCTCAGACCTCCAGGATCTCTGCTCGACTCTCGTTTAGAAAACCACAGCTCTCGTTGCTGTCCAGCTGAGGTCTGCAATCGAGACAGTTTTGGCACCTCCTATTGAGGCGGCTCTGGCCCCATTCTCTTCTGCTCTGGATGCTATTCGAGCCACTACGGAGGACTAGGGCCTTCGCATGAACACAGCCTGCTTACTGCAACAGCATAGTTTCCCTGTAGAAATCAATTGCCCGACTGACATCCGAGAACCAGAAACTGGTGACGACCTGGAGGTCAGCTCATGTTGAAGGCCTGTTGACATCAGGCCTGTATGGTAAAGTGGCCAGACGGAAGCCACTCCTGAGTAAAAGGCACATGACAGCCTGCCTGGAATTTGTCAAAAGGCACCTGAAGGACTTTCAAACCATGAGAAACAAAATTCTCTGGTCTGATAAAACAAAGATTGAACTCTTTGGCCTGAACGCCAAGCCTATGTCAGGAGGAAACCAGGCACCACTAATCACCTGGCCAATACCATCCCTACAGTGAAGCATGGTGGTGGCAGCATCATGCTGTGGGGATGGTTTTCAGTGGCAGGAACTGGGACACTAGTCAGGATTGAGGAAAAGATAAAGGCAGGAATGTACAGAAACATCCTTGATGGAAACCTGCTCCAGAGCGTTATGGACCTCAGACTGGAGCGAAGGTTCATCTTCCAACAGGACAACAGCCTTAAGCACATAGCTAAGGTAACACAGGAGTGGCTTCTGTGAGTTCTCCTACTCCTGTCATGTGAACAAAGCACGAAAGCTCAAGTTAGAGGAACTTTCTAAAGCCATCCTTTAACTAGATCACCAATATGCCCTGATGCCATCTCCAGAGCTGTATAATAGACGCTTGAACTTGCAGTCTGAATTTAACCCCTTGTCCACCGAGGATGCGGAACAGCTGTCACGGTTCCTCCCGGCACGGTTCCGACTATCTCCACCTCCTCTTGGTCGGTCTGAAACGCCTGCCTGTCACCATTGTTCCCAACACTGCTCAACACCCAGCAATTGTAAATGCACCCGGACTGTCTTGTTCAATTGCACCACTTGTTTCTCATTTCTCCTTAGTAGGTTTTATAGGTTCCCTCAGTTCCTTGTCTAGTATTGTTGTAAGTCTTGTTCCCTCTGCCACAGACCTGGTTTGTTCCTTCCTTTTGTATTTTGTCTTATATTAAGTGCCAGTGCTCTATCACTGTTGTTGAGCAGAGTCTCAGTTTGGGTTTTCGATCTGTAAACTTCAGTTTTTTTAAACCGCCTAGAAGGGGTTTAAAACAACAACAACAACCATCAGTGGGAGCCACTGCTCCTACACCGGCTTCGACTCCCTCTCTATCAGTTGCACCCAAAGCCTTCAGCCTGTCCCTCCCGGACAAATATGACTGAATGGGACCGGACTAGCGGATGATGAGGAGGGACCCTGTCATGTCCTGGATGTGGGCCCCTAGCCATCTCTGTGCTTTGGGGCTCCCATTCAGGGCATGGCACATGGAGAGGCCTCTAGCCATCTCCATGCCATTGTGGGCTCCCCAGTCAGAGCAGCTGCATTCAGTTGACTCTGATTGGGGAGCCTACTTAGGTTAGTTTTGCACCACACCCGGTGTGGTTTATTGTTTGTTTGTTAACAGCTTCACGGTTTGTCC